>CM032327.1:9339739-9451014 GCA_019022515.1 Quercus aquifolioides | reverse complement strand
CTACGCCTCTGGTAGCGTCTTCCTCCTCGTGGGAGAAAGTCTCGCTGGGGGGCGTCCTCGACCTTTGCCTGTATTCCTCGTCACTCTCGTCGTCAGAGGGCAGGTCAAGGCTAGGTTCGGCCCATCTTCGCTGCGCACAGCGCAGTTTCCTCTTCAGATCATCTATCTCGTGCTGCATGGCCGCCTTACCATCCTCTCTCTGAGGAGCGTGGCTGTGGGCCTCTTCTGATCGCGTGGCCTGGCCATCATCGCGCTTCTGGGGAACGTGCCCATCCTCCTGGCTCTCGCTCGCCGTTGGAGTATGCACGCTTCCTTCTCGAAATCTCCTGTTGTCGTTCTGACCGCCCCCGGGGTCGCCATAGTTACCCTGATGCCTTGACTTCGCCGGTTCGGGTCGATTCGGAGTTGCTTGATGAGGGCCCGATCCTACTATGCTTGACTGTTGTCCTTACTAACGCACAAGTTCTTCCCACAGACGGCGCCAATTGTAGGGACCAGGTTTGAGGGAGTGGACCCAAGCCCAGTTTCCCCGCAATGAATTTATAGAGTATGGGCTCAAGAGCTAGGCCCTAGTGAGGAATGCAACGGCCTTGCATGGTTGTACGTGAATGCTAATAACCTAAACGTGGATTGGAATGCAGAACAAGGGTCCTCGGACGGGATCTTGTGAGCTAGGAGTTCTTATTATTTCTTTAAGCAAAGGTTACAATGGTTGGGAGGAAATACACAGCTACAGTATTTCTCTCATCTGGTTCTTTTTTCCGTTCCCCTTTACATGAGGGACTTTTTACATTATATACCTCTCTCTCCGTTGATCCTAGCCCTACACTTGTCGATCAGCCCGGTTTCCACTTGAGAGCCTGTCCCATCAGCCGCATTCCCATACCTCTAGTAGGTTGCAGCGCCCCATGCGGCGTTGTTCAGAGGTCCTATCCTCATTAATGCGGCCAGGGCGTTAGTTGAGGGCATTTAATGTGGAGGTGACAGTTCACCTGGGACTTGTTCCTCCACCATGCTTCAATGTCCGGTGCTTGGTCCTTGCCATTTGCTCCTTGGATGCTTAGGGAGGCTCCCCTTAAGGCATGCTGCTTGCCACTCTCTGACCTCGGTCTCCCGAGGATGTAACCATCCTCGGCAATGCTACTTGGGCCCTGGGCTCTAAGTTTTCGTCCTCGGACCTCGGACATTGGAGGCGTCCTCGGCGTGGGCTTTTGGGCCTGGTTTGGAATAGGCCGGGGTTGCTGAATTATTCTGGCCCCACAATTTCTAAAATTAGTTTATAAACTAATATCATAGAGCATTAGTTAACTTTTTCCTATGAATAATTTTGGAAATATGATCAGATTCAAGAATCCACCCACGTGAATAAATTGCATTAACCGTGAATAAATTTGCATTAAATATGAAAACTGATTTGTGTGTGTGTGCGTGTGGTAAAAACTCTAATAATGGAAGCAAACAAATAACTTCGAAATTGGAGTATTTCTGTTTCTGAATACCAAAAGCCAACCTTATGCTTTTCAACAAGTATTATATTCCTATAAATTAATATTAAAAAATGAGTATTATATTAGTTAGGAATTAGTAGGATTCTCGAAAAAATTAAATTAAAAAGAGGGGGGGGGGGGGGGGGGGGGGGGTTGTCGGCAATTGGTAGTAGAGCCTTGTCACACACGTTCAGAACTGATACTCCTAAAAAATGATAAACTTGTTTTAACCCTTTGTCCAAAAATAAAAAACTTAGGCAACACATGAGGATTGCCCCTTTTTTTAATTTAAAAAAAAAAAGAAAAAGAAAACTTTAGCCACTCTAAGATAGTTTCTTGTAAGATATATCATTCGGTTACAAATACTAATTAAACATGTTCATATTTCTAACACGCATGCGTATTGTTGGGGATTGTTGGGCAAATAATGAAATAACAAAAGAAATTAGAGCCACAATTTAATTGTTGCCTTTAAGATAATATTGACTCCTACCTAAATAGTTTGTTAAAAGGGTCAGAGGAATATTCGAAGAATTAAGAGAATTTCTTCACAATGGTGTAAAATTTGAAATATATATATATATATATTGCATTTATGTATATGCATGAGACTACAAGCTAATTATTTATTTTTTATTTTTTATTACTTATTATTTTATTAACTATCATTATTCACTTTTATAAGGTCATATAAATATAATTCCTAAATTTTAAGCATTTTGTATTCAATAACACATCACACTACCTTGCAATCTTAAGTAATTTCACAGATAGCAAAATAGAAAAGGTAAAGGGAGATAAGAGAAATAAACTCATTGATTTGAGCCATTATTGCTAACCAGTTTTAAGTTAAAGTCTCTGATAGCTGAATAAGAGATCTGAGGTTCAATCTTTACCTACATTAAAGGTCCAGCAGCACACGTGTGAAGCGTGCGAGAAGATGAACAGTTACGCCAGTTGGTGCACTACAGGACAAAAGGTCCAGCCTGGCCGTTCTGTTATCTCGCGACTTGAACTCGCGACTCAGTCAAGTCGTGAGGCCAAGCCGCCAACCAACCCTGTTTGGGAAAAACTGGCTCTTCGCATTCCTTTCTCACCTAAGTATAAATACCCCTTAAACTTACGAAATGTTGAGAGCTTCCAAAGAGAACTTTGAGAGAGAAACCCTAGAGAAAAACAAGATTGATTCATCCACAATCTATTGATTCATCCACAATCTTCACATAGAAACTCTTCAAATTCCTCTACTCTCACCCTCTTCATTGTTACATCCTTGAGAGGTTCTTGACCAAATCCTTTTCTCACCATACCCACATCTGTGAGAAGGTATTTTGGTGCTTAGGGAAGCAGTTTGGAAGGAACCAATGGTTATTGGTTGATGTTATGGGCTATAGCGAAATCCGGTAAACTAGAAAAGAAAAAGGTTTGGCGCAACCTCGTTAGAGCAAGAAGCTTGGAGGGTTTAGGTACCTGGGTAGATTAGGCTTGGAGGGTCTATTGCTGTTCATGTATCCCAACTACATTTTCTAGTGGATTATTGATCGCTTGGAGGGCGGCGGAGAGGTTTTACGTCAAGAGCTTCGGTTTCCTCTTCGATAACACATCGCCGTGTTGTCTTTGTGTTTGCATATCTCTTCCCTTAATCTTTACCATTTAATTTCTGCTGTGGATGTGATTTTAAATTGATTTAGATTGTTTATCAATTCTATCATTAGCTTATGTTCATGTTTTGCACATTTATTGTTTGATAACAAGCTTGAATTGATAATTTGTTTTTAGGGGTCTAAACGTTCATAGTGTTTTCAATGCTATTTGAACTTTCAATTATTATATTTCTTTTAGAGGAAGGGCATAAGAAATATAAGTTAAACATCCTTTAATTGAAAGTGTAACCTAGCTAGTTGAACTATATTAAAATTTATGTCTAAACCTGCTTTCACTTTAGGTCATAGCCTCATAGGTACATGGATATACAAAAGAATATCCTCATTGTGTATCCCAGCCTTGGAAGTCAGAACCTCCCCTCCCTAAAAAACAAAGGGTAGGGCACTCATTAATAATTCATTTTAAGAAAATTTTGATACCACTTTTATGGAAAATGAAAAAAACTGTCAAAATATTAATTACTTTTTTTTCATTTCCCATAAAAACTTTCTTTAAATGGATTATTAACCAGTGTTCTAAAGGCACTCGTTAGCATTTCCCAAAAACAAATTACAAGGCCTAAATTCGGGGGGGGACCAAAATAATTGATTCAACCAGTTAATAATGAAGTGGTCTTACTTTTTTTTGTTCCATTCATCCTTTGAACAATCTTTAATTTAGTTGAATTAGACCAAACCACATTGAATTGGTTAGTTCACTAGCTAATTATTAAAACACCATATTATATCAGTACATCGTGCAAAGGCGATTACTGACCAAAACCCAAATAGATTCATACAAAACACTAATTAATGAACAAAAGTAGGACACACCAATGGTATGCTATCGCCCTCTGAGTCTGATCTTTGCTCTTCTAAAACATCTGCATATCTATTGGCTTCACTATAGTCATGATGTTGAACTACTATATATATATATATATACACACACTGCATGCATGTTCATTGATTCCTTGCAGTACTCCAGCACAAGTAGTGAAGACAATGTTACGGACAAATTGCCCAAGGATGTGAGTGATGAACCGATGATATATAACTAACGAGGAATGGAATTGAAAACTTTTGCTAGAGAGGCTAAATTTTCATATCAACATGTATCCACACACATGCATGTATATTGAGAAATGAGTAAACTAACACCGGAAGATTATTGAATTTCAATTTCTCTTTTCAACTTCTTAATTTTTTTTATATAAGTAAATTTTAACGTAATGATGGCTTTTAATTAGATATTATTCTTTCATAAATGATTGTATAAATATTAATAGGAAACATACAAAGTTAGGGATTTTTATAACTATAATCTTGTTTACTAAAAATATGAATGAAAATTAAACATTTGTATTGTTTCTGTGGAGGGTGAAAAGCCCAATCCAACGTATCGGGCCCAAGGCCCTATTTGAAGACCACTGTTCGTCCGAAGAGATGAAAACATTCAATCAGAGGCCCATGTGAAAGGAGCATGTCTGGAGAGGGACACGTGTACGATCTGAGGAGATGTTCATATGTCCGAGGAGTCCAATACCCTCGGATCCGAAGAAGTTTGGCCCGACAGGTGTATGAGAGGTTCAAGTGATCTTTCTGACAAATGTAAGGAGGGAAATGAACCTCGGACACGCATGAGGATAACAGGAATAGAGAAATATCTAAGAGACAGGCTTCAACCACCGCATTAAATGCACTGCACCTACCTTCCTGGCCGCATTTATGTGGAGAAGACTCCTGAACAGTGCATTCTCAGCTACCGCCACTCACACAAGGCTAAAGGGGGAGTATGATGGAACATGCACTCAAGTGGGTGTCTTGATGATGAACAAGTGGACGGTGAAGATGTAGGAAGGGAGTACTATATAAGATAGGGATGCCTCTGATAGAGGGGGATCGAAAATCAGAAGTAGAAAAGAGTGTACTCCATTACTGTAGCTCCAAGAATTGTAACCCAAGTTTATGAAATAAAAATACCTCTTCGGACGTTGCGTTTACATCTGTCCGAGCACGTTTTAATATAAATTCATTCACAAACGTTGTTGTCTAATACTGTTTATTCATTCCTAGCCTAGCTCTTTCACCCACTCTCTACAAATTTATCGTCTTGGGTTCAGTGGGCTCAAAATCCATACCTTCTTGGGCTTGGGCTACAAAAATTGACCCTACAATTGGCGCCGTCTGTGGGGAGAGCTTGTGCAAGAGTGAAAACAACAGTTGATGATGGCAGGACAAGGTGAACAACAAGCAGAATCCAGGGCATCCCAACACGTGGACCCTTTTGTCAACTTAGAGAGGAGACAAAATCGCGAGGGCAGTGTACACACTATGCGCCTTAGCCAGAGCCAGTCACAGGGCGGAAGTCACATGTCCCATGCAGAGAAGAACCGTGACTTACAACTGGAAGTAGAAAAACTAAAAAGGGAGTTGCGCCATGGAAAGAGGAAACGGGCTTCCTCATATTCTGAGGAGGATCTTGATGACGAGCAGGATGTCTCTTATCAGCATAAATCTAGGACACCAGCCAGCGAGTCCTACACCTATGAAGTGGAGTCTCATCGTAAGAGGCAACGTAGAAGCCCATCACGTGAGGACATGGAGAACGATGCCATGAACAGGGCTCTGAATCAGATATCTAGGTCGCCCTTCATGCGCAGGATTGAGGAGGCCAAACTTCCTCGGCGCTTTAACCAGCCAACGTTCACCATCTATAATGGTAAAACTGACCCCGTGGAGCATGTGAGTCATTTTAATCAGAGGATGGCTGTCTACTCCAGAGACGAAGCTCTGATGTGCAAGGTTTTCCCTTCCAGTCTTGGGCCTGTTGCCATGAGGTGGTTTGACGGTTTGAAAGCAGGCTCCATCAACTCCTTCAAAGAGCTCACTCAGGCATTCGGCTCCCGTTTTGTCACATGCCGAAGAGTGGCCAGACCCTTCTCTTCACTGCTATCCTTGTCCATGCAGGAGGGCGAGTCCTTGAAGGCATATTCAGACAGATACTGGGAGATGTTCAATGATATAGAGGGCAACAATGATGCAATGGCCCTCAGCACGTTCAAGCTCGGCCTCCCCACTGACCACGGTTTGAGGACATCTTTATCTGGCAAACCGGTCACAAACGTGTGTCAACTAATGGACCGCATAGAAAAGTATAAGAGGGTTGAAGAAGATCAGCAGTAGGGCAAGGGAAAGGACAAGGTTATCCCCCAGGAGAGGAGGGATTCGAGGTCGGACCGTTACAATTACAATAAACCGCGGAGGGATTTTGCCGGGCAATCAGGATTGACGAATCCTCAAGCGGTCAACACCGTGTTCAAAGAGCTAGTGCACCAGGTCTTGGAAAAAATCAAGAATGAATCATTCTTCAGGTGGCCGAACAAGATGGTAGGAAACCCCGAGAGACGCAACCATAATCTTTACTGCCAGTACCATCAAGACCATGGGCATACCACGGAAGATTGTAGGAGCCTGTGGGATCACTTGGACCAACTAGTTCGCGATGGTAAACTGAAACGCCTCTTGCACCCCTCCAGCGGCTGAGGGCAGGCGGGCTCAGGGCCACGCAGAGATGACCCCTCAAAGCCGCCGCTAGGGACTATAAACGTCGTCTTCGCCGCGCCGGGGAGAACAGGATCCTGGCCATTGAAAGTTATGTCGGTAGGCCGACCATCCGCAGGGGAGTCAAGCCGAGCACCGAAGAGAGCTAAGTCTGGTGCCCCGCTGGTTATGGGGTTCTCGGACGAAGACATGATTGGCACCATTTAACCCCATGATGATGCACTAGTCATCACCCTCAGAATAGGAGGGTACGATGTAAAGAGGGTGATGGTGGACCAGGGTAGTGCTGTGGAGATAATGTACCCAGGCCTCTACAAGGGGCTAGGCCTAAAACCCCAAGACCTGACACCATACAATTCCCCCTCTTAAGCTTTGAAGGAAGGCCCGTCATCCCGAAAGGCCGGATACGCTTACCTGTGCAGTCCGGCTCCGAGGTGGTGGAGTTGGACTTTATAGTTGTGGACGCATATTCGCCCTACACGCCACTCGTAGGCAGACCTTGGATTCACGCACTTGGGGCTGTTCCCTCTACTTTGCACCAAAAGGTCAAATATCCATCAGAAGGGCGGATACATGAGATCCGAGGAGACCAGTCTGTTGCTCGACAGTGCCTGGTAGCTGCCATTCAACATAGGACCCTAGCTGAGTCCTTGGACATAGCCAAAAGGGATTTATAGCAACTACAGTCTCGAGGATTGCCCATCGAAGATCCAGATGAAGGCACTCGATGTGAGGATCTAACGAAAGTGGTTATTGGAGATGATCCTGATAGGTTCTTCCAAGTCGGATCTCAGCTGCCTCTTCAAGAGAGGGAAGAGCTAATAGGGTTCCTCAAGCGAAATCTTGATGTGTTTGCCTGGAGTGCTTACGAAGCCCCAGGGGTAGACCCGGAGTTTATATGCCACCACTTGAGGGTGAATCCACTGGTCACCCCCAAGAAACAACCTATTCGGCGCCCGTCCAAGGAACATGCTGACGCAGTGAGAGAGGAGGTAGCGAAACTCAAACAAGCTGGGGCTATCAAAGAAGTTTTTTATCCCGAATGGCTGGCAAATACCGTGGTGGTAAAGAAGAAGAGTGGGAAATGGCGAGTGTGCGTAGACTTCACCGATTTGAATAGGGCTTGCCCCAAAGATCCGTTCCCTATGCCGAAAATTGATCAGCTGGTGGATGCCACTGTCGGCCACCCTCGGATGAGCTTCCTAGACGCCTTCCAAGGCTACCACCAGATACCATTAGCCCCGGAGGACCAGAAGAAAACTGCTTTCGTTACCCCTATTGGTAACTACCACTATAAAGTGATGCCGTTTGGCTTGAAGAACGCGGGTGCTACCTACCAGAGGATGATGACGAGGATGTTCGAGCCACAGCTGGGCAAAAATATCGAGGTTTACATAGATGACATGGTGGTGAAGAGCAAGGTTGTAGCTGAGCATGTGAAGCACCTTGAAAGTACCTTTGAGATTCTACGAAAGTACAAGCTACGACTAAATGCTTCTAAGTGCTCATTTGGGGTGGGGTCCGGCAAGTTTTTGGGATACATGGTCACCCACAGAGGAATTGAGGTTAACCCCGACCAGATAAAGGCCATCAACGATCTACGAGCTCCTCGGAATCCCAAGGAGGTTCAGAAACTAACCGGAATGACTGCTGCCCTCAATCGGTTCATCTCTAGATCAGCAGACAGGTGTCGGCCCTTTTTCTCTCTGCTCAACAAGTGGAAGGGATTCGAATGGACTGAAGAATGTGCTTTGGCATTCCAGCAACTTAAGGATTATCTAGCTCGGCCACCAATCATGTCCAGTCCTGTGCCAGATGAGGTACTATTCGCCTCGCTGTAGCTCCCTATGCGGTGAGCCTGGTGTTGATACGATCAGACTCTGGTGTACAAAGGCCTGTTTATTACGTAAGCAAGTCGCTGCATGAGGCTGAGATTCGTTACTTGCCTCTGGAGAAGGCTATCCTAGCAGTAGTGCTTGGCACACAGAAGCTACCTCACTACTTCCAGGCCCACACGGTCATTGTTCTCACTCAACTCCCACTCAAAGCTATACTCCGAAGTGCTGATTACACTGGTCGGATTGCCAAGTGGGGTACAATCTTAGGGGCTTTCGATATAAGATATATGCCCCGCACATCGGTCAAGGGACAGGTCCTTGCGGATTTGGTGGCTAAGTTCACGGAGCCCCATTAGAAGAAGTAAAGCCCACATCAGGCATGGATGAAAAATCAGTTGGCATGATCTCCCAACAGAATCCCTCCCGTTGGGAAGTGTATGTTGATGGCGCGGCAAACCAAAGAGGTTCTGGAGTTGGGTTGGTGTTGATATCCCCCGAGAAAATCATTATCGAGAAATCGTTAAGGCTGGACTTCTCGGCAACGAATAATGAGGCGGAGTATGAGGCCCTACTGATGGGAATGGCTATGGTCCGTAGAATGGGTGGGAAGTCCGTGGAGTTGTTCTCGGACTCAAGATTGGTCGTAGGTCAAGTACAAGGCGAGTTTGAGGCGAAGGACGAAAGAATGCAGGGGTACTTGAGTCGTGTTAAACATCTGCAATCAGAGTTCGACTCTTTCAATTTGCTGCATATCCCCAGAAGTGGTAACTCACATGTTGACTTCTTGGCCACGCTTGCTACCTCTTCGGCGCAAGACCTGCCGAGGATCATCCTCGTCGAGGACTTGCACAGGCCTATAGAGGCGAAAGCAGAGGCAGTCCAGGTTCACCAGGTCAGGGCCGGGCCCTGCTGGATGGATCTTTTAATCAAATTTCTCAAAGAAGATATATTGCCTGAAGAGAAGGAAGAAGCTGATAAAGTTCGGAGGAAGGCGACCAAATTCTGGTTATCCGAGGACTAGAAATTATACAGACGCTCCTACTCGGGACCATACTTGTTATGCATGCATCCTGAAGCGACTGAGCCATTACTAGAAGAGCTGCACGAAGGAATCTGTGGGAGCCACACTGGAGGTAGATCCTTGGCTCACCGAGCCCTCACCCAAGGCTATTGGTGGCCAAACATGCAAAAGAAGGCACACGAGTATGTCAAAAGGTGTGATCAATGTCAGCGCTTCGCTCCAAACATTCACCAGCCAGGGGGAAATCTTAATCCGCTATCTAGCCCATGGCCCTTCGCCCAATGGGGCTTGGATATCGTGGGACCTTTCCCTAAAGCTGCAGGAAATAAGAAGTACCTTCTGGTCGGCACAGACTATTTCACCAAGTGGGTTGAGGCCGAGCCGCTAGCCAATATCAGAGACGTTGATGTGCAAAAGTTCGTGTGGAAGAATATTGTCACTCGGTTTGGAGTTCCTCACACTCTCATCTCGGACAACGGCTTACAGTTCGATAGCAAGGCATTCAGGAATTATTGCAGTGAGCTGGGAATTATAAACAGATACTCCACTCCTGCCTATCCCCAGGGTAATGGACAAGCAGAAGCTGTCAACAAGGTCATACTGAATGGCTTAAAGAAGAGGCTGGATGATGCAAAGGGCAAATGGGTAGAAGAATTGCCACATGTACTTTGGGCTTATAGGACTACGCCTCGTAGGTCTACTGGAGAGACCCCCTTCTCAATGACCTATGGGGCTGAAGCTGTCATTCCCTTGGAGACCAGTTTCCCAACGTTAAAAACTAGCTCGTTCAGTCCGGCCGACAACGATGAGCAACTACAGAAGAGTTTAGACTTGATTGAGGAAAGGAGGGAGAATGCAATGGTTCGGCTGGCACATTACCAACAAAAACTCAGGCAAGGCTATGATGCTAACGTAAAGCTAAGGCCTCTAGAGCCTGGTGATCTAGTGCTGAGGAAAGTTGTGGGCACCGCAAAGAATCCAGCTTGGGGAAAACTAGGACCCAATTGGGAAGGACCATATCGCATCACTTCAGGAGCAGGCATTGGGGCATATTTCTTGGAAGACTTGGATGGTCATGTAATACCACGTCCATGGAATGTAAATAACCTCAAGAGGTACTTTTATTAATCGAGTTTTTTCTTCAACTGATGTGCCAATTCACTGCGTAAAGTCTTCTCTCAAGTGTTTAAACTTAAATCTAGTCATGCCTGTAATCCTCAGACCAGATGATTAGGGTTAGTTAACACTCATTCGCCACTAGCTCAAGTGTTTAAACTTAAATCCAATCATGCCAGTAGTCCTCGGACCAGATGATTAGGGTTAGTTAACACTCAGTTACAGTTCTATAGTGTTTAAACTTAAATCCAATCATGCCTGTAGTCCTCGGACCAGATGATTAGGGTTAGTTAACACTCCGTACCAGTTCTATAGTGTTTAAACTTAAATTCAATCATGTCTGTAGTCCTCGGACCAGATGATTAGGGTTAGTTAACACTCAGTTACAGTTCTATAGTGTTTAAACTTAAATCCAATCATGCCTGTAGTCCTCGAACCAGATGATTAGGGTTAGTTAACACTCAGTTACAGTTCTATAGTGTTTAAACTTAAATCCAATCATGCCTGTAGTCCTCGGACCAGATGATTAGGGTTAGTTAACACTCAGTTACAGTTCTATAGTGTTTAAACTTAAATCCAATCATGCCTGTAGTCCTCAGACCAGATGATTAGGGTTAGTTAACACTCAGTTACAGTTCTATAGTGTTTAAACTTAAATCCAATCATGCCTGTAGTCCTCGGACCAGATGATTAGGGTTAGTTAACACTCCGTAGCAGTTCTCTAAGTGTTTAAACTTAAATCCAATCATGCCTGTAGTCCTCGGACCAGATGATTAGGGTTAGTTAACACTCCGTAGCAGTTCTCTAAGTGTTTAAACTTAAATCCAATCATGCCTGTAGTCCTCGGACCAGATGATTAGGGTTAGTTAATACTCAAATACGTTCAGCCCCAATGGCCCTTGAATCAGATGACACAGGTTAGTCAATACCCCCACACAGCTATTGTCACTGGGGCTTAGTGCTAAAATTCCTGATTGCGTTTAAATTAGTTCTCACTTATGACTGTCTTCCTTAGTTATACTTAATTTGAAGCCGAGGGGTAGTAACACTTTACATATTTGGAAAGACGTGTGAAACTTACACAACTACTCGCTGCAATCATTACTTATTAATGACTTTTACTTGGACTGTTTCTTTTCAATATCAATTTCAATTACTCACACCATCAGTATAATGTATCAATCAAGTTCATTTGCATTATTTTGTTATAAGTGCAATGTACAGTTATATGCCGCAATAGTAAGTAATAAAACATGTATTGAAGACACCCGAGACAAATGGGAAGCCATTTCATTAATAAAAAGAAAAGAGTTTACAATTCCTTAGACGAAAACAAAAGTAAATACAAGTACAAAACAAAAGCCCTATGTATCTACTCTTTTGCTGAAGGGAGCACAGGATCAGCAGCCTGGCCTGTCCGAGCAGATGCTTCAGAGGTTTGGTCCTTGGGCTCAGCAGGAGTTTTCTCTTTACCCGACCCTTGGCCTTTGTCTTTGACTGGTTCAGCTGGTTTATCCCTGTCACCTGGCTGACCAGCCTCTTTGGGTGCATCAAGGGTGGATGGAGGAGCTTGGCTGACCAGTTTTGGCTTAGAAGCCCCAGGAAGCTGTGAGGCAGAAGGATCATCCACCGAGAGCTCCCGGATATCAGGATCATAGTACGTGCTCCCAGGTAACCTCAGGGGAGAATCCGAGGGGATCCCAGCAGCGTCCAATGCCTTTTGCCATGTTATGTCGCAGTACTCACGACTAACTGAGGCAAATTGCTCAGTGAGCTGCTGCCCGGTCACATCTACCCCCAACTGATACGCCGCCTTCCTCTCAGCTTCAACTGACTCCTTGGCCAGTTGAGCCTTTTGCTCAGCTGCTTTGGCGCTCTCTTTGGCCTTTTGGAGTTCAGCTCTGAGGCCCTTCACTAGCTCCCTTTCGGTCGCCAGGTTGATCTCTGACATGCTCAGCTGTTTACGCTGTTCCTCGACCTGCTTTTCAACATTCTTGATCCCAGCATCGAGGCTACGCTTCTGAGTGGTCACCTCTTTAAGGTCCTCGGACAGACGGGCATATTCCTCCTTCAGCTGGCCGAGAGATGCCTCCACCTCAGACTGGGACTGGGCTGCTGCTTGAGCCTTGAGGTTGGACTCCTTGTTCCATTCCTCGGCCACGTAAATCTGCTGAGTAATCTGCATGACAACATTTTCAACATTAAGTTAAGAAAGGAAGCAAAGCCAATTAAGGATAAAACCTGAATTAAAGAATAGTGCATTTACCATGGCTATATCCCTTTTAAGGGACAAGAATAGCTCCTGCTGGTTGAAGCGCTTGAAGGAGGCCATGTCATGTGGGAGAAGGAGTGGCTGCTGCAGAGCCTCAGCAACGTACCCTGCCCTTCCCCCGTCATAATTCCTGAGGGATATGTCCCAAGGAATGGGGGAGCCATCCAGCTCCAGCCTTGGAGACTAGTTGCGAGGTCCTCCTCCTCGGCGGACGTCGGCGACGACTTCGTCTCGGTTTTCAATGGAAGAGGCTCTTTTGCTTCGTTAGTCCCTTGCCACCTTTTGTTGTTTATTCGTCTTGGGTAGCACGACCACCTCCCTCTCTTCAGGCTCGTGGGGCCTCTTGTTCTGCAGGTTTGGTATGGGTTTCAGACCTGGGTCAGGAACCTGGGTAGGCACTGGGGGCAGGGTCACTACTGGTTTAGACGTCCCAGCATCTTTCTGCTCGGGCTTTTTGCCCCGACCCTTCATTAAACTCCTCAGATCCATGTCGTCGTCCGAGGAGTCTTCGAAATGAGTGGCTAGCAAATTAAGGTGGATCCCTGATTGTCTATCGGCCTCTTCCTCGGCGTCTGAGACCTCTATCACTCAGTTCACTCCTGAAGCCTCTCCCCCAAATTGAAATCTGTCTATCTGCTCTTCTAGCGAGGAGGTGGAAGAGCCGACCCTCTCACCTTCAATCGCTTGTCTGAGGGGAACTTGCTAGAGTGGTTGGACAAGAGGGGGTATAGCCCGAGGATTTGGATGGGGTACGGGTTCAAGATCGTCTGGCGCCAAGAAACCCTTCCGACCGACGTCAATCCGTGCAAGGCGATGATCTCCCTGGACAATTGCGTTGCCGACTGGTTGGAAACCCTTTGGCTTCCCTGTGTATCCCAGAATAAGGGGAGCAGATCGGAGTTGCCCGTCCTCGCTCACGAAAATCTCTGACCTTAATAGGTAATTAAGGGCGGCAGTATTTGTAAGGCTGAGCCGAGGAGAAACTTGTCTTTTATCTGTTACAAATCACAGCAGAACATGGTTAGAAACTCAGAAATAGCAACCAAAGAGGAATCAGAAACCATTAAAAGACGAGGACCCTAAGCCTATGGTTAGTGTGCCTAAATCTAACATGTCCCACCTGGCTTCCCATGCTTGGTTGGGCAATGATGGCCGTCATGCCATGCGCCCGAGACGATCACATAGTCGTCTTTCATCCCTTTGTTGGATTTGGGAAGGCAGGAAATGAGCCTGACAACGTCCGACCGGGATTTTAAGTAATATCCCGCATCTTGCTGGCTGTGGCATTCGTACATATGTACTACATCGAGCCAGGTGAGTCCCAATCCTAGGTGACGGTTAAGGTCCTCAATCGCTCCTAGGATCCTAAACATATTAAGCGCGCATTGCCAGGGAGTAAGCCTATGGTTCCGAAGGTAGCTAGTGGTGATGGGACCCATGGGGATTGTCATTCCCCCTTCTTTGAAGGCGATGAGGGGGATAACGACTTCTCCCGTCTTCCGATCTGTTAGTATTTTTTCTGGGGGGCAATACCTCACACCCACGTTTGGGGGTATGCGATATGCGGCCCTAAACGCCTCCAGTTGCTCAGGGCTATCCACCAAGTACTGGAGTTTCCCCAAGGTGCTTAAACAAACTGACTGGCCGAAGAGGAAACTAAAAGATTCGGCGGACGACGACTTACGAGGACTAGGCCGGAGAAGGGATTGCAAGCTCGTAGAGGGATTCGTGAAGACTTTGGGGAAGACTGGAACCGGCGACTGAGAGATTTGGGCGGAGTCGTGCGTTTGTTCTTGCTGGGGTGTCTGAAGATTTGCAAAGTGAGGAAGAAATAACTTCCTCTGAAGGTTTTATACGGAGTCAAACGAAGAGTCAGGGGCATTCCCGCCCAAATTCGGAAGAAAAAGCCACAGCCGTTGGATCAATCATCCACCATTGGATACGAAGGACAAAGCGCCACCTGGTGCAATTAATGCAACGCCTTGGGAATATGGAAACTGCAGCGGCATTAATGAAGCGTCTGTTCCTATGTCTACACACGTGCCAGTTCAAATCTCCCCGTCCTCAAGCTTTTGCTCCGTGGCAAGTCAAAATCCTACTTTTTCTCTTCGGGTGCGAGGGAAAAACTACAATTTTGAGGGGCTAATGTGGGGGGTGAAAAGCCCAATCCAACGTATCGGGCCCAAGGCCCTATTTGAAGACCACTGTTCATCCGAAGAGATGAAAACATTCAATCAGAGGCCCATGTAAAAGGAGCATGTCTGGAGAGGAATACGTGTACGATCCGAGGAGATGTTCATATGTCCGAGGAGTCCAATACCCTCGGATCCGAAGAAGTTTGGCCCGACAGGTGTATGGGAGGTTCAAGTGATCTTTCTGACAAATGTAAGGAGGGAAATGAACCTCGGACACGCATGAGGATAACAGGAACAGAGAAATATCTAAGAGACAGGCTTCAACCACCGCATTAAATGCACTGCACCTACCTTCCTGGCCGCATTTATGTGGAGAAGACCCCTGAACAGTGCATTCTCAGCTACCGCCACTCACACAAGGCTAAAGGGGGAGTATGATGAGACATGCACTCAAGTGGGCGTCTTGATGATGAACAAGTGGACGGTGAAGATGTAGGAAGGGAGTATTATATAAGATAGGGATGCCTCTGATAGAGGGGGGATCGAAAATCAGAAGTAGAAAAGAGTGTACTCCATTACTGTAGCTCCAAGAATTATAACCCAAGCTTATGAAATAGAAATACCTCTTCGGACGTTGCGTTTACATCTGTTCAAGCACGTTTTAATACAAATTCATTCACAAACGTTGTTGTCTAATACTGTTTATTCATTCCTAGCCTAGCTCTTTCACCCACTCTCTACAAATTTATTGTCTTGGGTTCAGTGGGCTCAAAATCCATACCTTCTTGGGCTTGGGCTGCAAAAATTGACCCTACAGTTTCTATAATATATTTATAACTATATATATTCTCATAATGAAATAACTTTTGTTTCTTTAAATGTTCAAGACTCTTTCATATTTGAATTTTAAAAAATGTAACTTTTTTCCTTAGGAAGGAGCTCATAATTTTTTTGGGGGAGGAAATTTTTTATTTATTTATAATGATTTGTTTGAGTAAACATGCATTTTTCAAAATAATAAGAGCATCAACATCAGTTGTGCTAAAACAAATGCTATTTTAACACATCAAAAAGTTATTTTATCTATTTTAACACATCGTTTTACAATACATCTTACATTACATCTTCTATTTAAGATTACAACACATTAAAAGATCTTAAAATAATAACCCCTATAATATAAATAAAAATAAATACAAAATCAAACACCCAACAACCCAACCACCATCGTGGCCACCACCAGACCACCACCAAAATCAACCCAAGCTGCAAATAAAAACCTAGCAAACCACAAGTTGCAACATAATTCACCAAACCCACCAACTAAGACCTAGCAGCCACAATGTAACCCAGCTCAGAACCACTACCACCCACCACTAAGTCAAGAATAAGTGAGAGAGGATGAAAGAGGAGAGAGATCAAAACCCACCACCAGATTGAAACCCACAACTACCCTAAACCCACCACCACTTGCCAAAACCATCAATAACCCACTGAAACCACCAACAACAAAAACCCATAATCAAAACTAACCAAAATCATAATTAGAAGAAGTATACAAAAAGAAACAACCCAACGGTGGCCGTCGAGTCATGGTGGCTATTGACGTAACAAAAGCTTCGTCCTCAGTGAAGTGTGTAGTGGAGAAAGGAGGGAGAGTGAGAGTGAGTGATCAAGAGAGGAAGAGAGAGGAGAGGAATGACCAAATGGGATGAGAGAGAATTGAGAAGAGAATGACTTTTTTTTGTTAAAGAGAAAGAGAAAGTCTAATAAAAAATTACCAAGATATTATAGCTCATGCCAAATTTATTTGACATTTGACACATCTAATGAAATAATATTTTTGATGCTTGCTATACTAAATGCTAATGCACAAAATTTACAATTTAATATACTTGATTCTAGTGCTCTAAGTTGTAACCCCAAGTCCCTAGCCATGACGAGCCAACGAGAAAAATACATTTGTAAAGTTATAGTCATTTGTTTATTTGATTATAATGAACATATAATTGATCTATCCAATGGTAATCAGCCGACCACCTTTCGGTTCCATGAGTGAGTTTTTTTCTTTTTTTTTCTTTTTTTTCTTAAGAAGAGATGGAACTTATCTACAAGTTAGGCTTGGTGTGAATTAGTCAATTAGGAAGATGCGAGTCCAAATATAGAATTCATATTGGACAGTACTATGTTATGAGTGCACTTTTATAGTTTTATGATTAAACTTGACCATGGAAACATGGTTTGCCTTTCCTAAAAAATAATTAGACAATGAACCTCTCAAATCTCATCCCTATCGCTCTTTGATTTTTGTTTATTATTTATTATTTCAACCCTTAACTCGAGTTATTTCGACTCCATTCACGTAGTGATCGAGATCTTTTTTTTCATATTCTTCTATTACTTTTGTCCGCTAGTGAAAGGGGCAATAAAACCCTACCTAGGACACTCGAATTTTAAAATAAATCTCTCTACCTTTTTGCCTTACTCTCTCAGTAATCTTCTTTGACCTAAAGCTGTCCTATATGTATTAAAAGTTAGCTGGATGCAATGATCCTGGGTTCGCTGGAACTTTTTTTTTTTTAAATAATAAAAAGCTTTATGCACTAATCTAAGTACATTGGCCTTTATTGGCAGGGTTGGCGCTTAAAAAATCACTATGCAATTGTATATGTTAGAGATATATTAGCCCATTAACATAAGTCCAAACCTAATTCTACTTTGTGTGCAAGTCAAGTCTCTTACTTGTATTAGAAGACTATTAGTCTAGGGTTTAATCTACTATATATACACATGTTATGATTCATTGTAACACAGGATTTGTACTACACTATAATATATTATTGATGTAGCCCTTTAGGGTTTCCTCCATGGATGTAGGCCGTTAGGCTGAACCACGTAATCCTAGTTTGTTATTATGTTCTATACTTTATGTTTTCGTTTTCGCATCCATACTAGCATATTCAACATGCTATATTAATGCTAATATTTAACAGTATGATACTGAAATAGAAGACATGGCAATCAAGGATAAATATGTGTGGGGCCAGAGGGTCCAAAGATACTCATTCACGTATGTATCGAGCCCGAGACCCAAGCCGAGGACGAGGACATGTTCGAGGACAAACACATGGTGTCATAGAAGCCCATAGTTGTAGGCGAAGAAGACAGTGTTGATTGTAACAGTCTAAGAAACTACGCCGAGGACGAACCCTTCCTTGATTAACCAAGGCCGAGGTACGAAGAAGAGTTTTACCGACAGAGGCAACCTTCCATACCATTCCATATGAGAAGATAAGTACTACAGGTGAATAGGACAAAACTTGATCATGTAGTATCTCCAGGGAAAGCTATTATCTCCACATTAAATGCACTACAGCTAACTCTTTGGCCGCATTAATGTGGAGGTGATACCTGAACAGTGCGTTTCAGCCTTATAGCTACTGCATCATGATTTAGAAGAGGGGCTGATGGTACAAATATCAACACCAACCTTCTGGCATGCACGTGTACGGTGGGAAGGAAAAGGAAGGAGAGTATAAAAGAACATGGTGGCAACAAGATAAAGGGATCGAGAATTATAGGACGAAACACTGTAGTATTCAAGAACCAAACTTGTAACCTGATTTGAGAATAATATACAAGAACAGATTACCTTGGACAATGCCGATGACGATTTTTTTTCAATACAACCCTATTTCTTTGCATTCTCTTATCATCTGAATCTATTCCAACGTTTGTTTGATCAACTAATTAAAGCCCAGTTTTTCAATTCATTCTCTACAAATTCATTGTTTTTGGCTTTTTAGGCCTAAGTCCACCCACGTAGTGGGCTGGGATCATGGTTTTAAAAACCGAACCGGTCATTGAACCGTTTTTTTTTAAATTTCTGGTTCAACCCCGGTTTTTGACCGATTTTTGGCTGGTTTTTCGGTTGTTGACCGGTTTTGAGGCTTTTAACCGGACCGGACTGGCTCCCGGTTCCCTGTTGAACCGGTCGGACCGGCCGGTCCGGTCCGATTTTTAAAACAGTGCTTGGGATCACAAAGCTGGTCCTTACAGTATGATATTGAACTTACGTCAGTTTGAAGTATTACTTTTATAACATTTTTACAACAAATTATAGATGCTAAGTTGTTATCGGTTGTAATTTGAATCACAATTTAATTTATTTTTTTATCCACCCATAACAACCTACCACCTATAATTTGTTGTAAAAGTGTTGTGAAAATGTTGAAAATACAACATTTCTCTTTAGATTAATGACAAAATATAATATATTGTTCTTAAATTATTAACTGATCTATTTAATTTCTTCCAAGTGATAGGAGGTTTTGGGATTCGAAGTCAAACTTCTCACCATATCGGATATGTCATTAGATTACAAATTCCTTGGCTTAATATTAACTTATGTAATATCATAAATCACACAAATATTATAACGTAAACCCATGCACATATAGGCATGTATGTTTTTGAGTACGCGTGTACGTGCACATAATATAGGCATCTATAATATGGGCATTTTAAACAAGTTTAAAAATGATAATAATATGAGCTACGTACCCCTCTATATAGGGTTTTTACAAATATCAATTTGGACTATGACATGAGTATTAATTTGGATTTTAGATATTTAATTTGAACAATTAACCCATTGAATATTAAGTTTGGGATAGGGCAAACAATATTCTATTGAATCATAATGGATTAATTATATGATTTGCACACATGATTCTTCTCACATCCTCAATAAATTTGAAATATTATCATTATCAAGTGCATATGATGTGATTAAGTTTCTTAGGTTTTAACCAAAAAAAAAAAAAAAACTAATAAAGTGTTTAATTTGTTGTAATTTTACAAACCTAATGTTCAAGGGGCTAACTGTTCACATCTATAATGTCCAATGGGCAATGGCTCAATTGACATTCAGGACAATATGTTTAGGGGTGAGATATTTACAAGTCAAAGACATTGTAGTTCTAATCAAAATTTGAAACACCCTCCTGTGATCACTTGTTGTAAGAAGAGAAGCTTTGAGAATTGTTTCCTTCAAAATTTGGCAGCCCAACCTTTCATATATAATCTATTTAATGCCGTAGGACCAAAGCTGTATTTGATATTTTGATTCTAACAATCACTAGACAAAAAAAAATTCCGCCCCGTGTCCTCTTTAGAATCATTAGGTCAAATTGTTCCATTAATTAGTAATACCGAATGCTTCTTTGAGTTGGGCCATATTTGTTTATGCAGGTCAGATTTTAAGGCCGTACTAGCCACTTTTGTAGAGAATCTAGTCATGCAATATGCGACCAAGAGGCAGGGAATCCTCAATTAAAGCCTACACAACTAACACATGGTGCACCTTTCGTAACACCGAAAGAGAATAGAAAAAAGTGTCCATCACAATATTTTCACAACAATTTTACAAAAATTTATGTGACAGGTTGTTATCTGCTGTTATTAGTGAGCAAAATAGTAATTTTAGTGATAGGTTCAAATTAAAACTAGTAACAACTTATCACATAGTTGGCTTACTAACTACTGCACAAATACTCACAAGCAAGTTCCACATTCGAAACCACTTGCAATGAATGAATCAAGGAATCAACCCCAATCCCTTCTCAATTTGCTTCAGGATTACCCACAATGTCTATTGTCTGCGCCAACCTAAATGTCTTAATTCACCAAAAATCCCTTTCTTGATTCTTCTTGCCCTAATTTCCGTCCCTTTTTTCTAGATGGGCATAGGTATTTCCAAATGAAATTCTCAATATCATAGACATGTGAGTAGCACACTAGCACGTGCTCTACATTATCATTTACATTAAATTTGTTTGCAAAGACAACATTTTCCATGCATTGCATTTGACGACAATAATCTTTTTAAAATAATTATGAAAATGTTCCAAATAAATATTTATGAATTTTTTCTTATTTTAATTGTAATATTTTAAACTTATATAACTTGAATGGTTGTTGTTAAATTTAATAATCTTTTACCAAAAAAAAAAAAAAATTAATAATCTTGGGATAATGGCACTAATAGATCGAATAATTTGGGGGGGGGGGGGGGTGTTTGACTAATTCGGACCTTCTACTTATTTTTGTTATTATTTTTCAAAGTTAATTTAACTTGAATGATCGTTTGATGTATTATTAATTGATATAAATTTTTTGGTTGTTTCACTCCTCGAAGAATAGTTGAAAAGTTTTTTAAGTGGGTCATAAATCATAATGTCATATTGGCCGGCGGGGTTGCTTGGGCATGATTGTGATACTTTGGTACAAGCACTTGGAAGCAAAAGCTTACTACATTAATTTTGGCCCTTAAAACCTATGCTGTGTATTTAAGAGTTAGGCTTTTTTGGATATACATCACTGTAAATTTCTTTAAAAAACTTTCTCCCCCTCTCCTCATGTGTGTGTTAAAAATACTTCGTATTCTCAAAAAAAAAAAAAAACATTAATCTTGGCCCATATGATATAATAATTATAAACTAAGGGTGGCAGGTCCATATAATAGGGGGAGATCTCCATAACTAAGGTGGTGCATGTGTTTTTTATTTTATTTTTGGGCGGGAATATATATATAAAATAGAAGCAAAAGCCGGTGTATTTTGGAATAATAATATCAAACCGCTATTTTATTCGGTCAAACAAATTAAGATTTGACTAAGGTTGATCTTGTGTTAATCTTGTTTGAAACAACTTCTCACAAGTTCTGCAACTCTTTTTTTATCAATGCCAATACTATTGGCATCTCCTTCTCCGGCAACAGGAAACAAAAAGAAACCACAAGAAAATGGTTTCAAATTGTCAAGCATTATAAATATTATCGGTTTATCGGATAAGCAAAAAAGAAGTAAATTTTACCCTAATCATACAAAAGAAATTTGGATTTTTGTGAATAAAAAAAATTGGCAACATAACCCTTCTTGTATTTTATGCTAGTGCTTATTGTTTTCTATTCCCAAATAGCTAGTGAGGTCTAAGAGAAAATCTATTCTCAATATTACAAGTATATATAATCCATGATTGAGTTAAGATTGCCAACTCTATTTTGTATTCCTTTTAAGCTGCACTTAAATTTATCCATCGTGCCATCCTCCTAGGCATCCACTATACATATATGAACAGAGCGGTACATAATGGAATCAAAAAATGGGAAATGGATAATATGTAGATGAGAGAGAGAAAAGGAGAGTAGGTGTACAAATATGTAGATGAGAGAGAAAGCAATGTCATCATCTTTTTTTTTTTTTTTTGGAAGGGGTCATACAAATTATTTGTTGACTCCCAATTAAATTAAACATGGTGAAATTAATTAACGCTGCAATTTCTGTCAAAGATTTGAGTATAGATAAGAAGAAGAGAAGAAAGAAGAAACAACAGTAGCTTAAGAGTTACTTCTACTAAGCTACAAGTAGTTTAGGTTATTTTATAAAGATGTGTGTGGCTTAAGAGATTTACCTCATCTTTAGCTGTTCAGGAAAATTTAGTATCAAACTCAGGAATGGGTACCAACCTTTTGATGTCAAGAACCATAATAGCAGTTGTAGACACCTCATTTTGTACCCGGTTAATAAACTTTAGTCACTAGTCCCAATGATGAGCTTGACATGTCTACAAAAGGTAATTGAAGTTATTTTGATAGTTTAGAAGCAATCACAACTCAAAAGTGCTCAAATCACTTTGAAAATGATGATGAAAAATGACAATTTGCTCACTGTTTTGACCATAACTTTTGATCCACAAAGAATTTTTTAGTGAGGTTGGTTTCATTGGAAAGTAGTGGGCTTCAATTTGAACACAAATTTTGCCTAATTTGGATTAATATTGTGTGAGTTATGGTTGTTTGAAGTTGGGCCATCAGAGCTGTAAAAATTAGGGTTTTTGGGGACACATGCCTACGCGGGGAGCATGCATGCATGCATGCACGCACAACCCCAAACCTGCGTGCGCAGACCGAGTTCCCCAAAACTTCATTTTTTAGGGCCCAAAGCCTCCCTCTTTGATGAGGTTCGGCCCCTAGACTCTTTGGAACGTCCAAAACCCTCTAAATGAGCCTGAAAACCCTAGTTTAAACATACAAATACAACATTTTACCTCCAAACTCAAACCCTAGCAAGAGAGAGTTGATTTTTCACCTAAACTTCTCCAAAACTCTTTTCTAACTTTGATTTTTCTGCACATCAAGCACTAAGCATGTTTTTGGCTTTTCAAAACCTTTCTCTATTACTCATTAGGGCAGAAACTACTTTCTAATCCAAATCAAAAAAACCTTTTTCAAACAATCTTCTCAAGAACATCTTTTATTTTGAGTTGTGATTACTTATGAACTATTGAATATTTTGATTCCCTTGATTATCATTGAATCTTGTTGTGTAGGTACTGAGCGGCCGGTTAAATATCAACCAAGTTGTGTTCCATAAGTAAGGCAAGTCTCTCTTCATGGCTCTTCCTTAATTTTGGTTTTGTATAACTTGTGTTCTTGTTTTTCGTATGTGATTTATATGTTATATGTTCTTAGAAATATATTTTGTTTTGATTAATTTTGTTTTGTTGTGTCTCATCATAATTTTATTGGAGAGTTGAATGATTTGATATATTGATGAATATGTTTTGATGTGTTAAGTGTTGCTTTCGTTTGTTGTTAAATCTAATGCATGTTAGGAATAGTTTTTATTTTGTTTATCTTTGATATATTTGTTCTTAGTTTAGGTTGTTTAGTTTTATATTAGAAGCATGTTAGGTTGTTAGATTTATCATTTTTAAGTGTTGCTCTGTTTTCTATTTTGCTGCATTCTGGGCTAGGGTTTCTGAGCAAGCTTATGCACGCATGCGGCCTGCATGCGCACATAGGTCAAAGTATGTGTATGCATGCAATTGACTTGCACGTGCAAGCTTCTGCATGCGCACGCATACCGCTGCCCAGAAACCCTAATTCAAGTTTCTTTGCTTCTTTTCCTTATTTGTTTCACATGCTATGTTTCTGTTTTTATCCTTTTTCATAGATATGAGTCTCTATTTTACATGTTTATTGTTTGTTTGTCTTTCACATGCTAGATTAGGGTTTATTTCCTATTTGTTCGCTTTAATGCCATGAACATGCATTCATATGTCCATTCACATGAATTCTTTGGATGCAGTTTTTTTGCTGATATTGTTTATTACTCATTTCTTCAAAATTGATTAAAGTGTAATTATATTGAGTTCAATGAAAATTAGCTTAAACAAAAGGCTACAAATACACAAAACCCATTCAATTTGATTAAAAAAAAAGGCTAAACAAATACATACTAGTAAGGTTGTAGGTAGGAAAAGGGGAGAATACATCTAAAAATCGTAGAGTGGGTAGCAGAAGAGAAGAATGTACAGTTGTACACCAAAATATTGTAAAAAAAATTATTTTATACATACACTCCACCTTTACATAGAGAATTTTAAATTGTGAAGAGGTTGATGATATGAACAAAAAAGAATTTTGATAAAAATCAAACACTCTAAACTTGTTTAGAATGGATAGTTAGATTTTTTTTTTTTTTAATATAATTTAAACAATAGAATTAGAGTCCTACATAAGCTTGTTTGTTGCAAGATTTTGATAATGTATCATGTAATGTATGTCTACGTTAATTTAGTTTTTATTGCTATTCAAACTCATTAGGTTTATCGTAGATAGTGTTGGAAAATACGGCAAAATAAACAAGTTTTGATTCAACAATATAAACCCTAAAAATTAGCAATGACAAAAATAAATAGATAGAGTTAGAAAGATCTCACAAACTATAGAATCACGCAAATTGCATTGTCCTTAAAGGTTGATTCATGTCACCCTGAGTAGAACTTGGTACGAATGACTCTCTTGGCCGAATAACCCCCCAGGATTAGACTATAGTGATTTCTTCAAGTTGAATGCACACTCAAACAAGAAGAACTAAGAACAACCTTATTTGCCTTTCCTTAAAACCAAAATTAAAAGCTGAAATTTTTGTGTTGAACAGAGGGAGAGAGGCGGCAGTGAGAGCTGGAAAAACTGAAGAGAAGAAGAGTGAAAATAGGGGTTTTATAAGCCAAAGAAGCAAAGGACACATGAGTTGATGGATGGGCTCCAATGGTCACTATGCATGCCTAACGGGTAGCACATTAAATGTCCCCAACGGGCTGAACAGAAAATTGGTTAGAAGGAAAGAAAGGGAAAAAGGTAAAACCCAAGAAAGATGTGAACAAAGCCAAGCCCAAGCCCAAGCCCAAGACCAATACCTAGCTCATTATTTTCAAGTTATCACTTAAGGAGGATAAAGGCTTATAAACATATATATATATATATATATATATATATATATATATATAACTTGGTTCACTCCTAACCAATATGGGATACAAAGCATGAACTATTGCAAGCATAACCAATATCTCATTTTTCAAGTATCGTTTTCAAAACGATTTGAATACTTTTGAGATGTAATTACATCTAAACTACTGTAAACTCTTTAATTATCCTTGGTTGACATATGTCAAGCTCATCACTGGGTCAAGAACCAAAATTTATTAATGGATACAAAGTGAGGTGTCCACACCCATCAGCCACCCCCACTTCCCAAAAAAAAAAGAGATTGTCTTTCCATTTTCCATTAGCCCTCCAAACCAAAACTACCCGTACACTTCTTAAATTTCAAAAGTCTTGCCTATTCATATATTAGGCTTGACATCTTAGGTTACCTTAAGTTGAATTGTGTGAGTCATTTGAGTATCACCATAGGCATCGACTTCCTTGGAGAGTTTTCTGCACAGAAACCCCAAGGGTTGAGAGAGGATTTCCCAAAGTACTAGCTCTTCATTTTTCCAAACTCGTCTGAATTTATGCATATGTATTGTATTGTGTGTGCTTTATAGAAAGTCCCCTCATCTCCTCTGTGTGTAAGTGTGGAGGTATATATGAAAACTGACGAGAGTGAGTTTGAGTGACACTATGTTGACATTATAAGTAACTAAAGTATGGCCTAAGTACTAGAGATTGCAACGGGTTGGGGACCGCATCAGAGTGAATTTTCTACCTCTACCCCAACAAGCATCTTTGGCTACTTGCCTTGTCCCATCTCGTACAACTACAATGTTACATTGAAATTTGAACTCAGTGCAAAAGTTATTGTGGATCTTCTCAATTCTAATACTTGTGTTAGCAAAACTCTATCAAATCTGTTGTGTGACTGTAGGCTGTTGCTGAGCAAGTTTGAAACTTCCAGTGTCAAGCATGTTTTCCGGAAAGCTAATTGCTGGACCGATATTTTAGCCAAATATGGTTGTTAAAAACGTAAATAGACTTTCTAGTTTATTCTGCTCCTCCAGTCCACATTATTTGGTACTTAAACCTGGATTTCTTCCAGCTTGTATTCAGACCAAGCGATCTTGTTTCTCCTCCATACCAATAAAAATTACTACTCCATTAAAAAGAAAATCATCTAAAAATATCACTTAAGCACCAGCGCCCTAGCAATAGATGATGCTTCTGCAATAACTCAGGAAAAAATGACATGATGATGCTCGCACATTTTAGTTTAGGAATAACAAGTTTCACAAAGAACTAAAGAAGACCAGTGACTCATACGACTCCCATTAAAGAGTGGAAATGCTTCGTATAAGAGAGTGCTACATCACAGTGTAGCAGAAGACTTATTGTATGTGAAATGAAGAGCAATTGGAAATCATAACCATACCATGGCAAGCACCGGCAACAATTTCATGCATATCCTCTCATTTTATTTTATAAAAACAATTTTGTACCCATACAGAACTAGACTCATGGCTTTACCCTCCGCCCATAATTCATTGGTGGAGAAGATGACATTATGGAAAATCCTACCATACAATTATAATATATAACAGTGAGCAATAATGAAACCATAATTATAAACCAGAAAGTCAGTACAATATCAATTTCACTAATACATAATAGCACTTTCTGCAAGTTCTAACAATAGCTCTGTGGCTCACTCAGTTCTCATAGTACGTAACAGTAACCCTCTAGAGCTGAATTAAATAACAAAGCATCACAAATAATTATCCCACAATATTACTGGTACAAAATCGAATATCCATAATCCCCACATGTATTTGAGTGAGTGTATATAATTTAAGAAAGATAAATAACAATGACAAAGCAACAATAAATAGTCACAACTGAAATAACATTCGGATTAAATCACCTGAAATCATTGCACCACATTCTGCAAGTACCACTTATATAGGTATCAACAAGGTCATCCCTCAGAGAGAAATCTTTGGGGCCCAACCTAATGCAGCGAGCTGGGCATGTCCCAAACGAGCTTCCCCTCAAACCCTAGCACATCTTTGTGTGTTTTGAATCTTTTGAAGAAGCGGCAAAGTTTTTAAGGTAATTTGCATGGGCTCCGGCCCTCCGGGTTGATTTGTTGCAAGGTTAGTGAATATGTCCCAATCAACCTGGCCCACGTGGCCACACTAAAACCCAATGCCTACCTATAAAGTATGGGCTTTTTAGTGCTGGCCAGGCCCGTGAGATATATCCTGGGTCCGTATCTTACATCCAGGCCTCACATCAAGTTGGGATTTGAATTTGTTTGTTGGATTGGCAAGAAATAATGGTGTTAGAGCATTAGCATCAGAAAATTCTAATTCTACTCTATTTTATCATTTCAAAAAGCCACTTTATTATTATACCATACCATTTTACCATTCCTCCAACATCCCAAAACTCTATTTTTATTAAAATATTAATTTTTAATCGTTCTTTATTATTTCTTTCCAACAGTTACATTTTTTCAGACTTGGCTGGAATTTCATCCTTTTTTTTTTTACTTTCTCTCCCATGCTCTCTGTCACTTTCTCTCTGCCCCTCCATTTCCCTTTCTCTATGCTTGACTGCCTCTTGAGTTTGTGGGTCTCTCTGGTGCTGGGTGTGGCTAGGCTGCAGTGGTTTTTCGTGGATCGTGGGTCTCTGCGGTGGATCGTGGAATTTCTGCATCTTTGCGATGGATCGTGGGTCGCTGCGGTGGATCGTGGATCGTTTTTCGGTGAGTTTTAATTTTGTTGGGTTTTGATTGATTTTGGTGGGATTTGATTTTTGTGGTTGGGTTCGTGGGTTGATCGGAGTGGCTTTGGGTGCTGGTTGTGGATGGGTATGGGTTATGGTGTTGGTGGCGGATTGATTTTGGGTTGGGGTTCACGGTGATGGAAGGTAGGTGGGTGAGTGGGTTTTGGTTGATGGTGGGTATGGTTTGTGGTGGTGGTGGCTAGTGGTGGGTTGAGAAGGAAGAGAGAGAAGATTTCATGGGAAAAAACATAATAAAATATTATTATTATTTTTACAATACTGCTACAGTACAATTCTATCAGAATTGTACTGTAGTAGAATGCCAAAAAAATTTGCAATTCTTACCTTTAGCATTAATTCCCTGATGTAATAGATTTTGAGACTTGAAATGCTAAATACACCTTACATATGGCATTAGCATTCCCCAATGCTAATGCTCTTAGTTCTGGAGAAACTTTTTTTTTTTTTTAATTGGTGTTTTTGAACTCGGGACTAAGAAGGAAAGACCAGTAATGAGCTTGACACTGAATGTTTTTTTATGAAACAAAAATTTCTTGACATTAGAGTTCAGGGCAATAATAATAATAATAAATTAAAAACAAAGAAACAACTACATTAGAAAAAAAAATTTGTTGCCTGATAAAAAAAACATTTTAGTTGCCATAAAGTGGAATAAGAAGTAAGGAAATTCTAAATTTAACATCATCAAGATCACCTAACTGAGCAAGAAGAGTTGTATTCATACTCTACTAATATAGCTCACTTTGATTGGGTGTGTTTGAAATCCCAGGTGCCATATAATGAAACTCAAGGTACTTTTCTCTTCTAATGTAGCTCACTTTCTTCGAGGTATTTATACTGTATCACTAATTCTAATGTAGAAGAACAATATCAAAGACAAAACAAAAATTTTAAAAAAAAAAAAAAAAAAAAAAAACCATCTATTTGTATATTTTTATCAAGTTTCAAGGGTAGTGTTTTGAGTTTGGAGCCTTAAAAGAAAAGCACCTATAATTACTCTTCTTATGTTGAAGGAATTTTTTATTACATATACGAGACAGTATTTTTCAGTTGCCAGTTAAGACTTACAGTTGATGATCCAATTACAAACAAAAGGATAGCCTTTTCCGTAGGAATTTTGATTACATAGCCCCCACATCAAAAACAGCCAAAAAAAAATTAAAATAAATAAAAAGGCTTTAAAGACAAAAAATCTATATATATACACACAAAATCTATTGTTTTGTGTATAAATATAATGATTTATATTGTCTCAAAAACTAAAGGACAAAATTTAGGTACAGTACCTTAGGTGCTGTTCCTTACGTTCTCTTCTTAGGATTTAGCCATGTGGCTACTTAACTAAAAAATACACTTTCATCCTATGAGAAAAAATTCACATGGCAAAATTTTAAGAGGTGACCTAAAGAATAACACCTAAGTCTTACCCAAAACTAAATCTACCATCATATATACAATAATACACATCTAAAGATAATTTTTTGTGCATAAATTTATGTTGACTTCATTTCGGATGAATTTGGTAATTTAATTTGGTGTAATATTGGGTCGATTCTATCATTTCCGTGAAAATGTAAGCAATTTGAGCCTGATTTTGATAACTTGGAGTGCCTTTTGGCATTTTCAATAAGTTTGGATAGCATTTGTGCAATTATTAGAAGTTTGAAGATATTTGTGCAAGTGCAATCGAAAAAAATAAATAAATACATAAGCCAAATTGTAAATATATGGAGTGTGGGGTAGGGGTTTACTGTTTACAAAATTTTAATGAAACTGGGCGGACTTCCTGAAATTTAAGAAATGTAGGGGAAGTTTTGGGGGCTATTGGAAAATGAAAGGACAATCTTGTAATTTTGAAAAAGAGGGTGGCTGATGAGCCAATTTAATTTCAGGCTTGATTTTATGGATATGTACTAGGTCAATTTGTAGAGTTCTTCAATCCACGCTTGGATGAACGGAAAGTAGCTTGGTACAAAACCCTAGGCACACAAACATCTCAACAACTCATGTTATGCGTGTTTCTCTTTGTCTCTTTGATGACGAATATAAAATATATCTTTTATTTTCTATGGGACCTTAGTACACGAATCCTTAGGAAGCCAAGTTATTGTGGGCAGAAAACTGAATTTTAAATTCAATTTACCTGAGACTCAATAGATTGAGAGATGTTGAGTAGGTATTGGGATTTGTAGTTTCAACTATTCTTGAGCAGTTTCTTGAGCAATCTTATATCGTCAATAATACTACTTGTTGTACTTCTTGAACACACTAAAAACTAACATTCAATTACGTATAAATTGCGTTTTATCTATTGGACATGTCAATCACATAAAATATGATCCTTACACAATCATGTTGTAACAACTGACATGAGTAAGGGAAACTACAAAAGTGAATCAATGTACTCAATATGCTCCCGCAACATGCGCATATGTAAACATGTTTTGTCTTGGGTATTATGTGGGCCCCAAAGTCCAAATAGAACACTCACAATGATTTCTTCTATTTGAGTATGAATTCTCTGGTCTAATGCATATTTAATTTAGTGTGTTAATTTCACAAATATTATGCAAATATAGGCATGAAAGGAAAAGGCTGAAATAAATATAGTTGACCTTGATCCATCTATATCTACATATATCTAAAATCTAAAGTGTAGTATTTATTGTTGATACGCTTTAATTAAGCCACATTAGCAATCACATCATCATTTTATTTTCATCATTTATTTAAAAAATGACAAAACTTATGTACAATACTTTAAGTGTTGTTCCTTAGATTCTCCTCTTAAGATTCTGTCATGTGGCTACTTAACTTAAAAAATACACTTCATTCATAAAAAAAAAGCCACGTGGCAGAATCTTAAGAGATGAACTTAAGAACAGCACCTAAGTACAGTACTTACGTCTTGCACTTTTAAAAATATGTATATAAATATTAATGTATGCAATAATGCATTACATCTTTAATCATTCTTGAACCTAAATGTAATTTATAATTAAAAAAAAATACATGTAATATAAACACCTTGGATGTAGACATCATTTATTTATTTTTAGTTTATACTCATTCGAAAAAATTCTCATTCCACCATTGTATTACAAATCTTTGGGGTCCAACCTAATGCAGTGAGCTTCGAGCTATCCATAAGCTTCCTAGGAGCCCCATCAGGCTTGGATTGTTGGACATGTCGCAAACGAGCTTCCCCTCAAACGCCAGCACATCCTTCACTAGCTCAGCCAACTCCTTGATACTGACCTCTTTCCCACTCCCAACATTCATGTGCCCTAAGCCACTATAGCTCTCTATCAACGAGGAACTCGCTTAAGGGACTTCAAGTCCCCCAAACCACCACCTCCTTCGGACCCTTCACTTTCTTCTCATGAAGCCGACTCATCAATGCTGGCAAAACGTGGGAGTTCTCGGGTGGAAATTTTTTAAGGCCATAAAAATTGGTGGCCATACCCAAAATTAGGTCACAATTGTAATGAATACAGGCTTGGAACATTTTGATGCCAGCAATCTTGGCTACCATTGCAACAATGCATATTTACACACTTCTAAATAGACTAATATGGATTTTCAAAAAATAAAATACTAATATGGGTGATTTTTGGGTTGAAATGTGCAAAATAAACACCTTAGACTATTTTACATACACTAATGTGAGTGCTTTAGGTAATTGCAATCAAATCGACATCATTTTGACATTTGCAGTCCTACCCCTATAATTGCTTCAAACAAAACGAGGTCCTTAACATTGATTCTTAACAGTGTCCACTAATTTCAGCAGCAATAAACCTCAAATTTCTTCTCTCTCTCTCTCTCTCTCATTGCTGTTAAAGATTGCTACCATATTGCAACCCCTTCTCAAGTCTCAACCTTTGGTTTTCTTCTTCAATTAAACAAGCAAATAATTACCATCTTTGGAACGAAATTGGAATTTAACCATAAAATCCCAACTATGTAGTTAATAGTCATTAGTTTCAAATTATATTTTTTACTAGCATCTCAAGTCTAAGATACTCGATTTAGGAGCTATAAATCGAGTCTTTGAGGGTCGATTTTCATGTTTTGATCGGGTCTGAGTTGGCACTTAGTCCACGTGGCATCCACATGGAAATCGAGTCTCTAAGACTCGATTTATAAGCCCATATATATTATCACCACAGCACCAACAAAGGAAGAAATCAGAAATCAGAGCACAAAAAAAAAAAAAAAAAAAAAAGCCGAAGAAGAAAAGAAAGCCCCAGGCCGACGCGACCCAGGGCCAGGCAGCGGCAACCCAGGCTGGCGCGACCCAGGGCCAGGCCACGCAAGGCCTAGGCGGCGCGACCCGGGCCTCGCGCGAGCCCCCAGGCGGCGCGACCCAGGCCTCGCGCGAGCCCCAGGCGGCACGCGACCCAAGCCTCGCGCGAGCCCCAGGTGGCACGCGACCCAGGCCTCGTGCGAGCCCAGGCCGCGCGGCCTCTTTCTCTCTCTCTGATCTGGTCTTTCTCTTTCTCTCTGATCTGATCTGATCTTTCTCTCTCTGTGATCTGGTCTTCCTCTCTCTCTCTCTCTCTTCTCTGATCTGGTGAGGTGAGGCGCGTCTGAGACTTAAAATATTTTGAAATTTTTTTGGTTTAGAAATCGAGTCTTTGAGACTCGATTTCCACGTGGTTGCCACGTGAAAAAAATGCCACATCAACCCATAAAAATCGAGTCCCAAAAACTCGATTTATAGGCCCAAAATCGAGCCTTTTAAGCTCGAGATGCTACTATGTTATATACTTTCCGAACCGGGCCAACTAACTATAAAGTTTGATACTTATGCTTAGTTACCCAGATTCCCCACCATCTTTGAGACCCTATTTTAACCTCTATTGTTAAAGACATCTCAATCAAATAACATCCCTATTCATGAAAGAGGCCACGTTGATCTTAAATCTTACAATGCTCAAGTTGCCTATAGTAGTATAAACAATTAAAACATCACATTAAGAATCAAATATTTACACATCCATACACAGGTTAAAACCACATCTACTTTTCGATTTTGTTTAAAATTAATTTACATAACATACCCTCTCAACCAAATGCGCCTCATTCTGAACAAGGTCCTCTTTGCAAATCCTCCTGAATTCCGGACTGATACCCCCACAGTACTCACACTTCAGCTGGATTACATCCAAACAATATATGAGAACAGATTCCATAAACAAAGCACAAAAATCATTAACCATCAAAATTGACAACTCTTTTCTCCACATTAGATGCATGAAAATAAAATTAGTTTTGGTTAACAAAAAAGTTATATTATAATTAAGACATGTTAAGATTCTTAATAATCTTTAATTTTGCTCTTAACATCCAATTAGATTTCCAAACAAATTATTTTACCAGATTTGCTTGGTTATATCTTCTTGTTAATAAATCTGAGGTTCATTCCAAGTTCTTACTTTTTAAGGCTATGGTAGAAAATCAATTCTCCACCCACGTCAAAATACTCGTATCAGATGGGGGTGGTGAAACACCTCTAATGCCTTGAGTCTCTTCTGTCTAATAGTGGTATCGCTCATCAAATCTCATATCCTTATACCACTCAACAAAATGGTCTAGTTGAGAGAAAGCAAAAACATCTCATTGAGACTACTATCACTATGCTTTCTCAATCATCTTTACCTACCCAATTCTGGTCTTATACACTTCAGACTGCTCTTCATCTCATCAACTTACTTCCAACTTCTTTCATAAATTCCCTCTCACCTTGGACCAAATTATTTGGCCACTTTCCTAATTTGCCCTAGCTTAAAATCTTTGGTTGTTCTTGTTACCCCTATCTCAGACCATATTCCCAACATAAACTGGACCATAGAACTAAAGAGTGCATATTCACACCTAAGGGTTATCTGTGCTATCAACCTATCTCCAAAACTATTTACACCTCTACGCATGTTCTCTTCAATGAGTCCATATTTCCATTTATTCCCTCTAACCATTCTTCCTTCACTTCTTATTCTTCTACCTCAAATCCAGCATGGTTTTCCAATTTACTATACCTACACTCTACCAATCAACCATCTATATTGGGTCCATATCCAGGTAATCCTAATTCAGGTATTACTCATTCTACTACTACTGAACACCCTACTCCCACATCCACTACATCTCATACTCCTACCCACATTACTCATGCATCATCTCATACACTCATCCCTGAAGTCACTAATTCACCATCTATCTCTACTACTGAACCACATATAGACTCCCTTCAATTCCTGTTACTTCACTTAACACCACTCTACCTACTGTACCTGTTACAAATCATCATCCCATTCAAACCAGATCCAAGAGTAGCATAACCAAACCAGAACTATGCCATAAAGCCACTCTGGATTATACCTACACAGATCTGACTAAAATCTTCAAGAAAATCCGAATAAAGAAATCCAACTTTTTTGAAAAATGACAATATATATATATATATATATACACACATGAATCAAGAATCGCAACAACAATTAATGAAAAGAAAGAGAAAAATTACCTCAAAGAAAAAAAAAACCAACTTCTTGTTTTGAAAAATGACGATATATATATATATATGGATCAAGAATGCAACAACAATGAAAAAAAAGAGAAAAACTACCACCACAAGAAAAAAGACTTAATACAACGAAAAAAGTCGTTGCAATAACAACTAATGTCGCTATAATAGGTGTTATTGCAACGACAAAAAAGTCGATGCAAGCCGTTGTAATAAACTCCGAGTCAATAAGTTTATGCAACATTAGATTTTCGTTGCAATAAATTCCATATATTGCAACGATTTATATATTGCAATGATTTACTTTGAAAATCTCGTTGCAATAGGTTTTTTTTTAATTAAAAAAAAGAAAAGCAAAAGGTTTATGCAACACTAGATTTTCGTTGTAATAAATTCCATATATTGCAATTATTTATATATTGCTACAATTTACTTTGAAAATCTCGTTGCAATATGTTATTTTTTTATTAAAAAAAAAACAATAGGTTTATGCAACAATAGATTTTTGTTGCAATAAATTCCATACATTGCAACGATTTACTTTGAAAATCTCATTGCAATAGGTTATTTTTCATTAAATTTTTTTAAAATTTAAAAAATATATAAATCATTTTTTTAAGTAATAATTTTTCATTAACCTGTTTTGCAATTCAAAAATCATATCTAGGTACTATACTAACAAATTAAAGATATGCATAAAAGATGAAAAATTCGAAATACTTCATTTCAATACATATGTCAAAAAACACAAATATATACACAACTTGTTGAATTTACATTCAAACACATAGTTTCAAATAGTATGCAAAAATCAATATAACATGAAAGAAAAGTTTCTTCCCGAAGGTGTTATCGAAACATGCTTCACGACCATTTCATTGACTCACCACCTATTATGGAAAGAAAAGAAAAGAAAATAAGTATAAATTTGAAAAACATCATATATATATATATATATACACAACACAATGACAACAATATACACCATCATTGAGTCTAAAAAAAACACATACAAAACAATACTACTTGAAGACTGTACAATTAAACAAAGAAAAATCAAATTAAAATTTAAAGAGAACCAAAAAATTACCTGAAAGTTAGAGAGAAAGTCTTTAAACTAAGAAAGAGTCTCTCCAAGGAGACTAAGATGAATTAAGATAGACTAAAATTTGAGAGAGAAAATTTAGAGTTAGTAGATATGAGAGTGAGATGGAAATTTGAGAGATAAGTTTTGTAGTTAGTAGATAAATTCGAATTTTGAGATACGCTTAAGAAAGAGAAAAAGTAAAATGAAAAAAGAAAAAAAAGAAAAAGAAAAAGAGAGGCATGTGGAGAGAGAGAGAGAGAAATTGAGATGAGAAAACATGGAGATAAACGTGGGTGAGAGAAAGGGAAACTAAGATGAAAAAAGAAAAAGAAATAAAAAAAGAGGTAGGAGAGAGAGAGAGAGAGAATTTGAGATTAAAAAAAAAAAGCAAAAAAATAGGAGATAGATGTGGGTGAGATAAAGAGGGAAACTAGGGTTAAAAAAAAAAGGTGGGAAATTGAGATGAGAGAAAAAAGGAAGACATGTGTGGTGAGAGAGAAATATTAAGATGAGAGAAAAAAAAAGGGATAGACATGGGTGAGAGAGAGGAAATTAATGAAAAAAAATAGCGTCAATTTCTCAAATTTTCGGCTACTCAATTATTCACCTCTATTACATCAACAAAATTTGATGGGAAATAAAGATTTAACTTATTACAATAATATAGTTTGATGTGAAATAAAAAATGTCCTATTGCAACAACATATCTCAATGTAAAATGAAAGTTACCTATTACAACAACACATGTTAATGTAACATAATAATTATTACTATAATCTCATATTGATGTAATAAATTTAAATTACTATCACAAAAAAAAAAAAAAAAAAAAAAAAACCTAGAGATGTAAAAAGTAGATATATTACTTCTATTTTTTTTTTTTTTTTGCAATAATATTTGTTGTATTATGTCTTTTTTCTTGTAGTGTACCTCAAAGAAAAAACCGTAACAGAAAAATATAGAGATTTCTTGTTTTAGGTTGAAACAAAGATGAGAGAAAGCTTGTAGCTAGAGAGCGGCATTTCTTTCTTTCTATTTTTCTTTCTCATTTTTTCACGCGGCCTTTCTTTCTTTCAGAGTTTCAAGCTTTCTTTTCATTTTCATAAAGAAACTCTACCTTGACTTGGACTCGGACTCTAGCTAGGACCCCTATTTATTTAATAGTGACTTGAAACTCAAAGTTACCTTGATTTTGAATGCGATTGACTCATCTTTCCAGCCAGCTTCAGGTTGGAGGTCCATAACACCAGTCATCTCTGCCGTGAACATCATGCAGTACGTCGTTGACATGTTGATACCCTAGCCCTAGCAGTGTTGGTAGCTCACTGTTCAACAATCTTCACTCTCCTTTTTTCTCTATGTTTTCACTCTTTTCAACTTGTTGTTCTCTTCAATGTTGTGCCTTTTGTAGTGTACAATGAGAAAAGACGCGTGGCTCAGGAGTGCAGGCAGGTGAGAAAGACGCGTGGGCTTAAGTTGAATTCAAGTGACTATAAATGACCTATTGCAACAACATATCTCAATGTAAAATAAAAGTTACCTATTACAACAACACATGTTAATGTAACATAATAATTATTACTATAATCTCATATTGATGTAATAAATTTAAATTACTATCACAAAAAAAAAAAAAAAAAAAAAAAAAAGCCTAGAGATGTAAAAAGTATATATATTACTTCTATTTTTTTTTTTTTGCAATAATATTTGTTGTATTATGTCTTTTTTCTTGTAGTGTACCTCAAAGAAAAAACCGTAACAGAAAAATATAGAGATTTCTTGTTTTAGGTTGAAACAAATATGAGAGAAAGCTTGTAGCTAGAGAGCGGCTTTTTTTTCTTTCTAGTTTTCTTTCTTTCAGAGTTTTAGCTTTCTTTCTCATTTTCACAGAGAAACTCTACTGCAATTGGACTCGGACTCTAGCTAGGACCTCTATTTATGTAAAAGTGGCTCGAAACTTAAAGTTACCTTGATGTTGAATGCGATTGACTCATCTTCCCAGCCGGCGACAGGTTTGAGGTCCGTAACATCAGTCATCTCCGCCGTGAACTTCATGCAGTACGTCATTGACATGTTGATACCCTAGCCCTAGCCATGTTGATAGCTGTGCAAGAATCTTCACTCTCCTGTTTTCTCTATGTTTTCACTCTTTTCAACTTGCTGTTCTCTTCAATGTTGTGCCTTTTGTAGTGTACAATGAGAAAAGACGCGTGGTTCAGGAGTGCAGGCAAGTGAGAAAGACGCGCGGGCTTAACTTGAATTCACTTGACTATTTTCAAGTTGAACACAAGTGAGATTTGACGAGTCTTTTGGTTGAATATCGCAAAAATTGAGTTTATTTGTGATATAGGTACTTTTCAAAGTTATTTAGGAAATTGAGGAAAGAGAATGAATTTCGGCAACATCGTTACCGAAATTCTAACAAAAAGTATGAGAGAGGAAAGATAAGTGATGTGATGGGAGGAGAGAGAAAAATTTTGAATTTCGGGGAAAAAAAAGAAGATTTAGGTCGAAAATTGAAGGAAAAAAAATTGTGGCAATTGATTTGTGGCAATGGAATTGCCGAAATGGGAGGGGAAAAAAAGTTGCAATTGATTTGTGGCAATGTTGTTGCTGAAATGGAAGGAAAAAAAATTGTGGCAATAGAATTGCCGAAATGGGAGGGGAAAAAAAAAAGAATTATGGCAATGGAGTTGCCAAATATTGGAGAAGAGAGAGAGAATTGTCCGGATAAAAAAAAAAAATATTTTGAGGAGTCAATCACCTCACCTCTTCCAATTGATTCTTATTCTCCAAGTACTTTGGAATATATTATTTGATCATTCCCAATAAAACCTAACCTAATGATATGAATCTATGTCATGGATTTTTTTTTTTTTTTGGTCTTCTCATTCCTCTCCTTGTTATAAAAGGCAGGCATCATCACTAAAGCATTGCATCTCCTACATTTTTCATATTGCTTTACTTGCCTCCAATTGTTCAGTGCTCTATTACTCTTCTGCTTTGTTTTAGTGTGCACAACTAAGGATTGTAAGTTTTGAGTTAATATGAGTTTTTTTTGCTTTATTTATTAACTTACAACTCTTGAAATTAGTAGATTTATTATTATTGTATAAATATATGCTTTGTAAATATTAGAAGCTAATACATTGTAAAATATTATGTATTGTTGTAGTTAATATTGTTTGTATGACTATGATTATGATTATGATTATGATTGTTGTTGTTGTTGTTATTATTCAAATTTTAGATTAATGAATTTTTTATGGTTAGGACTACAAGCATTTTTAGTTATATTTGAAATTTACCATAATAAATTGTAATAGTCACCATACATGAATTTGATTATTTTGTAGCTGATAACTTATAATCAGCCTATGACTTTAGTGCTTCTCAAAAAAGAAAAGAAAAAAAGATTATGCTTTTATGCTAGGAATACTTTATTTTCACTCATTGCATAATATTACCTTTTGTATAGCAAATCTCAAGTATCTTGTTGATATCATTATAAATACAATATCTTGAACTCTTTTAAGGGTCAAACTGATTCACATAAACTTTTCAGTATTGTTATTATTTTGTGTTTATTTATTATTATCTGATTGTGTTTTTTTTTTTTTTTTTTTGCAAATATTACTCTATAATTCTCACTTTTTTTTGGTTGAAAATTGAAAACTGAAAATACTGTAGCAAAATAATTTTTAAATGTGTGAATAGTGCCGTGGAACCCATTTTTAATGAAAGTTTTGCTGAAAAAATAGGTTTGTGAGTCCCGAGAACAGTGCACAAGACCCACTGGAAAAGCATAAATTTTGCTGAAACGCGCTTATAAAAAAAAAAACGCAAACGCAGATGCAGACGCAGACGTAGACGCAGTGCTTTTCAGCATTATCCAAACGGGTACCTAGTCATGCAACATGCGACCAAGAGGTAGGGAATCCCTTAGTTAAAGCCTACACAACTAACACATGGTGCACCTTTCTTTACACCAATAAAGAATAGAGAAAAGTGTCCATCACAATATTTTAACAACAATTTGGCAGATTGTTACTCGCTATTACTAGCGACAAAAAAGTAATTTTAGTGATAGATTTAAATTAGAACCAGTAACAATTTATCACATAGTTAGCTTACTGCACAAATACACACAAACAAATTCCACATTAGAAACCACCTACAATGAAAGGAATCAACCCCAATCCCTTCTCAATTTGCTTCTGGATTACCCACAATGTCAATCGTATGCACCAATCTAAATGTCTTAATTCACCAAAATCCCTTTCTTGATTCTTCTTGCCCTAATTTCCATCCTTTTTGTCTTGATGGGCATGGGTATTTCCAGATGAAATTCTCAATATCCTAGACATGTGAGTAGCTAGCACGTAAACTAGCACGTGCTCTACATTAGTTTGCCTTTCCCCCTTTATTATGATTTCTTGACCCGTTGGCTCCACCTGATCATTTACATGAAATTTGTTTGCAAAGACAACATTTTCCATGCATTGCGGTTGACGACAATAATCTTTTTAAAATAATTATGAAAATGTTCCAAATAAATGTTTATGAATTTTTTCTTATTTTAATTGTAATGTTTTCAACTTATATAACTTGAATGGTTGTTGTCAAATTTAATAATCTTGGGATAATGGCGCTAATAGATCGAATAATTATTAGGGGGAGGGGGGTGTGACTAATTCGGACATTCTTCTTATTTTTTATATTATTTTTTCAATTTTTTTTTTTTTTTGTGAGAGAGTTTTACCCTATGGCGTCCGCTCCTAACTAATAACAACTTTTTATCATCAGACCAAGACACTAATCGATTTTTAGTGTAGGCGATGATTAAACCTCAGATCTTTTATTCAACCATCAAAAACCTTACCAGTTAAGCTAACTGGAACCCACTTTTTTCAAAGTTAATTTGACTTGAATGATTGTATGCTGTATTAATTTTGTGAGAGATCACCAATTAATTAAGATATTTGTGTCTATCTTACTAATTAATTGATTAATATATTTTTGACATTTACTAGAAAAAACTCTCAGAATATTGACCCAAAAGCAATGTGAGTCGAACGCAAACCCTACCTATTGCTTGGTAATCCTATCCCCCATAAGAGCTAAGGTTACCATACAGTTTACCTTTCTCAATGCATGACATGTGCCTATTACCATGTAATCACTAGTCATTGTCACATCGATCTGCTGCTATTGTACCAAGTTTTTTTTTTAGAAGACACATTTTAGAACCACTCCACTATCTATATATGCCTTTAACGCAGCACTACCACCCAATAATAATATATCTAAAGGCCGTCCATACAAAATGTAATGGATAAGTTGCAAAATTTGGGCACAATAGTGGCTAGATCAATGTTTATTGATATAAATTTTTTGGTTGTTTCATTCCTGGAAGAATAGTTGGAAAGTTTAAGTGGGTCATAAATCATAATGTCATATTGGCCGGGTTGCTCGGGCATGATTGTGATACTTTGGAAGCAAAAGGTTACAACATTAATCTTGGCCCATAAGATACAATTATTATAAACTAAGGGTGGCAGGTCATATAATAGGGGGAGATGGTGCATGTGTTTTTTATTTTTTATTTTTGGGCGGGAATATATATAGAAGCAAAAGCCGGTGTATTTTGAAATAATAATATCAAACCTGCTATTTTATTCGGTCAAGCAAATTAAGATTTGGCTAAGGTTGATCTTGTGTTAATCTTGTTTGAAACAACTTCTCACAAGTTCTGCAACTCTTTTTTTAATAATGCCATAACTGGAATCTCCTTCTTCGGCAACAGGAAACAAAAAGAAACCACAAGAAAATGGTTTCACATTGTCGAGCATTATAATTTATAAATATTATTAGTTTATCGGATAAGCAAAAAAGAAGTAAATTTTACCCTAATCATACAAAAGAAATTTGGAATTTGTGAATAAAAAAAAATTGGAAACATAACCCTTCTTGTATTTTATGCTAGTGCTTATTGTTTTCTATTCCCAAATAGCAAGTGAGGTCCAAGAGAAAATCCATTCTCAATATTACAAGTTTATATAATCCATGATTGAGTTAAGGTTGCCAATTCTATTTTGTATTCCTTTTAAGCTGCACTTAAATTTATCCATCGTGCCATCCTCCTAAACATCCACTATACATATATGAACAGAGCGGAACATATATAATGGAATCAAAAAATGGGAAATGGATAATATGTAGATGAGAGAGAGAAAAGGAGATAGTAGGTGTACAAATATGTGGATGAGGGAGAAAGCAATGTCGTCATTTTTTTTTTGGAAGGGGTCATACAAATTATTTGTTGACTCCATTTAAATTAAACTTGGTGAAATTAACCAAGGCTGCAAATTCTGTCAAAGATTTGAGTACAGAGAAGGAGAAGGAAGAGAAGAAAGAAGAAACGACAGTAGCTTAAGAATTACTTCCACTAAGCTACAAGCAGTTTAGGTTATTTTATAAAAATGTGCCAGTCGCGTGGCTTAATGTGTACAGCTGTAAGTCATTTAGTGTAGTTAGTTTTAGAAGTTAGTTATGTTACCTACTATTTTTTTCCTTCCTGTAACTGTTTGAGCTCGGAGTATCAGTTAGTGTACAAACAGAGAACTGTGCATAATAAGATCAAGTTATTTGTCAAATTTCATACTATTCTGTTAATCATTTCATACCATTCTGTTAAATTTGTTCAATTTGAAGAGAACTTTATCCTTCTTTGGAATTTTTTTTTTTTTTTTGGGTGTGCGTGTGGGTAAACCAACGCTGAAATAGATTAATTACTAATAAGTTTATTACAAAAAAGCTTAGCCTTGTCAAAAGCTAGCAAATCTTCCACCACATGCGGTGGGTTAACAAAATTAACATAGCCAAAAGAAATGGTGGCTCAAAACTTAGCCAATGCATCAGCACATTGGTTCGCCTCTTTGAAAATGTGATGGACAGTTGAACTATGGAATTTCTTCAATAAGGTCCTGCAATCATCAAGCAAATGCTCTAACATATGATTATTTATCGAGTAATTAGTAAGAAGTAAAATAATAAGCTCAGCATCAACCTTTTTGGGTTCTTATTGATGTTATTGAGCAAGTTCTTCTTGCTCCCCCTTATGTTTTGTCACAATAAAACTATCTTTATTTACCGAGAAAAAAAAAACTTGGTGAAAAAAAAACTTTTATCTTTTCCATTATTAGCTTAATTATTTAGCTATTAGCCTATTATAGTATCCTTAAGTTGTAATTCTTGCTTATGCATGGAAATATTCAATAATAGTGATAATAAGGTGGTTACCTAGGTGAGTCATCTCAACTTTCGTGTTGAGTATTATGTAAGAGATAATTACAACATGCTGCTAACCCCGCAGCTCGAACCTTGTTCCCCCTAAACCCCCAAGCACTTTGTACATGGGGAGGTGTCAATTTAACTACAAGACCTTTGGCAATTATGTTTCAAATTTAACATACCAATACACACTTATTACACACATTTTTTGCATTGTAATCATTATTGAAATCATGATTTTAGTGCAGAAAGTGTGAGGGTACGGTTGTATGCAATAGGCCAGCGTGGAAAGGCAAAAAAGAAAACATTATGTTAATAAAAGGAACAAGGGACTATTGACAACTTTACAATCCAATCACAATTTCATGCAAGAATCCCTTAGGTGGTCTAGCATAAAAGGCTGAACCACATCTCCAGCCCAATTGGTAAAGTGTGTTTAGGCCCACGGCGGCAATTTTGTCAATTAAATGAGAGAGACACGTGTAACTTCCCTCTAGATTCTAGAAGAATCCCGAATAGTAATCGACTTTGTAATAGAAGTGCTCACTCGTACTCAAATTTGTGTGTCACTCTCTAATCTATCATTTCATTTCGTTTTGTTTCTAGGGAGCAACTTTGTTTAGGTACTAGTCTTTCTCTAGGTCTAGGGTTCTGTTCTTGAAATTGGGGCAAATGGATGGGTCAATGAAAGAAGTGCAATCAAAGGCAGAGATCGAAGGCGTTGTGGCGGCGAGTAGGGCACCAGTGTTTGTGTTCTTTTGGAAAAAGAATTTTGTGTTCTACACCAAATTTCCCCATGGCTACTTCCTCATGGTTTGTTTTATTTCCTTCATATGCTCTAAATTTTTATCATACTTAATTCTTGGTTCTTGGAATAAGAGGTCATGAAATCTTGCTTAAATTATTCTTTTATTTTATTTTAATAACTTGCTTAACAAGTCATTACTTCAATCAATGTTCTGTAATTAATTGTGTTGTTTGGTTTTCATCCTATGAACATCTTTGTTTACTTTCACAGAGGATTGTCATATCAATTTCTACTTGTCCATATTTTCGTTTCTTTTTTCTTATTTGAATTTTTGGTAAATGTATTGTAGGTTAATGCTGAAGAGCAACCTGAGATCTGCCAGGCTTATTCAATTTATCCTGTTCCTTACTTTGTTTACTTCCAGGTTCGGTATTTCCTACTTGCTTTTTGGCTTTATATATTATGGAGATAATTGTGCTGTTGTTTGATTGATAGGATATGCAAATTATTTTATGTGGATTAATATTTTTGTTTGCATTTCAACTGCTAGCTTATCGGGATGTCTTTTGAAAGTAGTATATATTGGTACTACTGTTTTGCAACTACTGTTTCTGTTTGTGAGAGTTCTTGTTTGGATACTGGTACTGTTTTGGTGCGTATACACACTTTGATTATTTGGTGGTCATCTGGTCAGTATATGGTATTGTTCTAATAGGAGCAATTTCCAAATCAAAAGTTAGTCATGTGTCTCCAATTTGTTTTACTGGTAGATGATAACATATTAGGGAAATAGTTTTATTAAGACTATGTTAGCACACACTAATATTATTCCAGCTGTTTCTAAATTATAGATGTTATACATTTAATGGGCCTAAATTACAATTTCATATGTGAGTTGGTTTTCTTCCTTTTTGCAAATTATGTCATTTTGCAGTGTATGTGTCCTGCCCATGCATTAATATGAACTCTTGTTATCTTTCATGGTACTTGATTTCCAATGTACGATGCTTATCATATAATTATTGCCAAGTTGAGCGAAATTCTCCTCCAGTGTGCTTGTTGATTTCTAGAAATTTATGCTACTCTGTCCAGGTGGATTTAGTAGTGATTGATTAGCAAGCAATAGCAGCCTTCTTAGGCTGCATGGAACATGGTTTTTAGCAAGTAGATATTAAATCTTTAGGATAGGTCGAAATGAATTCCCCAGCAAGCATTCGAGCTCCTTTTTAGTGGTGCCTCTTTGGTCGTATTCTATAATAGAATTCATACCACCGGCATTAGATTGATGTGGATAAATTAGGGAATAGCATCACATTTACTCTAAATTGTTATATTCTTGTTTGAGCTTGTAGAAGGTATAATAGCCCCCCTGGCTAGTTATGATTAGGCACATCCTGGGGTTATTTGATCGTTTGTTTTATCTATGCCACCATAGTTTGACCTGCATATGCACTGCATTTGTGTTTACCTTTCCCTTTCTATTCATATTAGTTGTTAATATAAATATTAGCCATTATATTTCCTTCCATTATATCTAAGTGTTTGGACTTGGCTGTCCATGCGCACATTTTCACCTTGTTTTAAATATATATAGTAGCCTATTATATTTCCTTCTGTTATATCTAGCCAATTTCCAACCAACTGTACTCTACTCTCCCTTCATCCAAACTAGCTATTAAGGAGAGAGAGAGAGAGAGAGGGGGGGGAAGGGGGGGGGGGCTTTCGTACAAGTTGTGCATAGACACACATGAGAGAACTGTGATTGGTTGCAGTGTCAAATAGAAAATTCACATTTACCATACTACCTTTACATGGAACAAGTGAAATGCATGGTCTCCGCTGGACGGAATAGTGATTGTAGAGATCTATGCCTTCAACTTCAAGGTGAGATGGTTAGCAATATTTTAGCTGGTTGTATAAAGATATAACTTCCTAGTGGTAGTTTGACTTTTAATTGATTTTTTTGGAGAAAAATTCTGTTGACTTCTAGGCATCCCAGCTTAAGAGTTAAGTCTCCCTAGGTTTTAATAGATGTGCGTAAAGTGATATGATGGATATGATAATGTTGTTTATAGGAAGCTTGAGAAAGAAGAAATGGTAGTGTGAATTTAATTATCAAAAAAGAAATGGAAATTGTAGTGGGAATTTCCAGGAGAAATGAGCTTTGACACAATGTTCTAGGGGTGGCAAAATCTGTCCTAATAACCTTTTTTTTTTTCTTTCTTTCTGTATTTTGTTGATAAAGAAGTAAAAATATTTATCTCTACATAATTATGGAGTTCTAATTTGCAATAAGATTTTTAGATTGTTAACATTAATGAAAAAGGAGAGCAGAATTAATGGTGAGCATATGATTATGCCAGTAGTTTTATGGGTTTTTACATGGATTTGAAGTAGACAATAGCAATGTAATTTTTAGAACCACATTATTTGAGGGAGAGAGGTAACAGTGGACCATATGACCTGAACTTGGAACTAACATCATGTCTGTTTGGACTTTGGAATAACTTATTATTATTTTCAGATTTTTGAAATTGGGTTGTTTGAAAGAGGTGTTATTGTGGTAACATTAAATAATAGAGTTTAAGATATACATGTTGCTATAGTGGACGTCTATTTTTAGATGTTATTGTGGCAACATTGCATTTTGCATCACCGGATGTGGGGCTCCATTTTTGTGTGTTTGGGAATAGATTATAAGCTAGTTTTTTGTTTTTATGTATAGCTTTTTAAAACCTCACTTTTTCTCAGTTTTTCAAAGTATAAATATACTTTAGCATACTTTCAGCAAAAAAACTAAGTTGTTTCCAAACGGAAACTTTGTGGATTTGATGCTACAGACCTATAGTGTCGGTAACATCGAAAATGCATAAAAATCCAGGAATGCTCTTAGAAGGTGAGATGTGGTGATACAATGAAGTAATGATGTCCTAAATCTTAATGCAACTTGATGATAATTTGTGAGTAACGTGACAAGTTGAAATTGTTGGACTTGGGTTCCATGTCCTTGGATAATTGGCAGGATAACTATTGAGGACACTAGGACTGATTCTTTCAAGTTGTATTTGGATATCTTGTAATTGTATTTCCTTTACCAAAAAAGAGGAAAACTAGGAAGGAGAATGTGTATTGTCTCCATTGCCATTAGATATTTATGTATCTATATATTGACATATGCCATCTCTTTTGCTTCAGAACCTTATTTATTTATCTGATGAATTATACATTTTTAATGTATAAGAGTTGTAATTTGATGGAGTGTCTCTCAACATCAACATGTCCAACTGATATTGTTCATAAGAAGGTATCATGCTGTTTGGTATTCATCAGAAACATTTTAGCAGTCCTTAAAACATTATCTGGACCATCCTCTATAACTATCAAGTCAGGAGGTTTGATCAAGAGTTGTTTCTGTAAAAGCGCCATAGATGTTTGGAATAGGACTCATAAACGCTCCATGTGTTAATTAAGTTATGAAATCTACTTATTCTTTTAGGAGTTTATTATGTTAATTATGAAAATAAAATTACTGGTGAGTGATGAAGTTGATTTCTGAATTTCCTCACCTACCTAACTAGAATTTGGGGCATATGCCTCAAAGCAGAACTATAGTACGAAGGTTTTAAAAAGTTCTTTAACCCAGTGCTGGCCCAACTTAAGTGATGTCCTGAGAAGGGTGACTTGTATAGCCTACCATTCAAAATTTTCTTGCATGTGTACCTTGATTAGCAGATTAATTAATTATTCACTTCCCTTTCATTTCATGAATAGTAATGCCATAAAACTGACATTGATCAATGGGATTGCTATCCTTAGACTATAAACACACACACAACAAATTCAGAAATCAACTCTTCCCTTTTTGCTCCTAGCCAAGCAAGCTTCTTTCTCCTTTTTTCTAAATATGTAATCTACTTTAATGTAACTGGTCTGGCATTTTGCAAATCTTACCTTCATACCTACGCATTTTACAGGAACATTTTCTCTTTCAAAATATAGATATCACTTTGGTATTTTCAAATCACCAAATGATGCTTTATGTTGCTTGTATAGAGTGATTTGGGAGAATGAGTTAACAACTAATTGTCACATTCTCCAAAGTGCATTAAATGGCTTATGGCAATTCCAAGTGTGTATTGAGCATTGAAGTGGTTCAAATGATCATTTTGTACACTTCTCTTTTTCCTTTTTGTTTGATAATTCCAGTGTGGTGGTTTTTATTGAAATGGTTATGAACCTATGATTTAATTCTGTGGTGTCAATCTTCATTTTTGGCTGAACCAAGGGGAAAATCTCATATATCATCTGATTTTCCTTGAAATAAAATGTTTTAGCAAATTTCACAAAAGCACTGTGGCTATTGCGCATGAGTGTGCTTGCATATGCATGTGCATTTGAATTTGAATTTATGCTTTGAAGTTTTGTCATTATAGTTCAAATTACAATTGTACATTTGGTACCACTACTCGGTCCCTTTATGTATGGCTGAAACTCTTAGGGAATGCTTAAACAGATCACAAAATTTGAATGATTTTGTTGTAAAGTTTCATAATTATTCACCCATGAATTTAATTACTTAATTAATTACATTGGTAAGTTATGCATGCACCACCCAATGATCTTTTCCTTGGGAGAAATGTCATTTATGCCTTGCATTACTGTTAATGGCCAAGTTTGGGTGATAAAGTCCCCCCCACCCCCAACTTTCCTTTTCTTTTACTCCCTCAAAAATCAATGGGACTATGGTCCTTTAGTTGTTAATACCGCCTTATAATCGTTTAGGCTGCTTGATATTTCGTTATGCTAGGCTGCTGGCAAGTACTCTGTGTGTTAAGGATCATTTGTTATATTGTTGGGTTCTGTTTTATGGGCAGTTTTCATTTTGTTTTTTTGAAGTTTGCTAGTGGTTATTTTGGGAGGTTCTATTTTTTAATGATTCAATTGTTACAAGTGGGAGAGGGAGATTCCTATGAGATTCCTACTTATTCTACTTTGAAAGGAGACCAAATAATGCCATTGAGCTAAATTTTGGGAGGGACTTGATTTCAATTTGTTTTAGATACTCAAACTTTGATGTGATTTGGAAATTTATGATTTGATATCTACTTTTGTAACAGCCCCATTATTTTAGTAATTATATATATAGAAATCACTGCATCTAAATACTTGAACCATCTTTTTTTCCCCCTAAAATAGTGTTCTTTGGTAAATCTTTGGTGGTAATGAAAAATATACTTTCTATGTGAAGATGGTAAAGTGGCAGGGTCTCTTAACCCTAGAGAATATGCTGCTCCTGCTCTTGAGTTGATTGAAGAAGATGCTGATGCGTTGAAAGAGTGATTGCAACAGTTGATTAACTCTCACCAAATCATGCTATTCATGGAAGGAACCCCTAGAGAGCCTAAGTCTTGGAATAGCAAGGTGATTGTTGATATTTTGAGGAATGAAAATGTTATATTTGGAAGTTTTGATATCCAAGTTGACGAAGAGGTTTGCGAAGGATTGAAGAAATTTTCTATGTGGCCAACCTTTCTTGATTTCATATTTATATACGGGCGTGCATGTATCTTCGATAGTGGATTCGATGAAGTTGGTGATCAGCAAATTGAAATGGTTCGTGATGGGATGATCGGACTTGCTAATTGGTATCCTCGGCTCTATTGCAAAGGAGAGCTTCTCGGTGGGTATAAAATTGTAAATAGATTGCATGACAAAGGTGTATTACAACAAGCTTTGAAGGATCACGGGATTGACACTTATGCTTCTAATGAGGCAAGAGTGAGTGAACTTGGAAGTGGAAAGGGTGGCATCTCTATCTTAAACACCTGGATTAAAAGCCCGGTGAACTCAAGTCGAAGGTCTATCTTAATTTCTTGGATCGAGAGCCTAATTAGTTCAAATCGAGTTATGCTGTTTATGAAGGGAAAACCAGATGACTCCAACTGTGCTCTCAGCCAGATGATAGTTGCTGTCCTCCAACGCTGTAAGGTGAAGTTCGGGACTTTTGATATTCTTTCTAATACAGAAGTTTTTGAGGGTCTCAAATTTCTTTCAGGCTGCTGTAGTTACCCTCAGCTATATATACAGGGGAGCGTTATTGGTGGAGTTTCTTGGTCGGCAATGAAGAAATGTGGAAGACTGTTGTTAAAGGAAGTGATTGGGCCATCAGAATTACGGGTTATTCTCTATATGAATGGCGAACCGCAGCGTCCCACTACTCCTTACGGTTACAGAGTTGTTGAAGCCCTACAAGAGAACGGTGTAAGATTTCGATACTATAATGTGAATGATAGGTCGATAAGGAGCTCTGTGACGAATTTACCTTCCACCTGGCCACCTTTTCCTCTGCTTTTCTGTGGGCATTTTTGGAGACCAGAATATCACGAGATAATGAGGCTGCATGAAAATGGAGATCTGAAATCAATGATATCTAATTTCATATGGGATTCTTATGAGGTCATGAACGTGGACATGGACGGCCATTGGTATGATAGGCTGTAAATCGCATGGAGGAGTGTTGGTTTGATAAAATGTTTTCAAACCCAATTGGCATTTGATCTTAGAAGCAATTGATAACATGTTTTTAAACCGTCTGCGTTAGAAGCGTGTCTATTGACATTATAGGCTTTTAAATGTGTGATGTTCTGATACTCTATAACGGTTTTGGGTATATTTTTTTGGGTAAAACTTCTGCGATTATTTTGCCAAATTTTTAGTAGTTTGTACATGCTTTAGAATATTTTTATCCACTTCTTTACCAATGTGCTTTGATCTGCCTATTCACTGGGATGACAGTCCTAGGTCACAAAGGCTTCTATATCTTCAGCAAAATAAAAAAAAAAGCTTCTGCATCTACAATACTGGCCGTGTCACCAAGCATATGCTTGTAATCGTCCTTTATCCTCAACGTGTAGAGGCTGCTTTTAATTTATGCAATATAAGGCAAATGATGGTTTCTATACTCAAAAGCATCTCAAATCATGGTGGAGTCCAAAGACAAAATTTTGAAATGAAATTTTTTATGGCTATTTGAATTTGAGTTAGCATATCAGATTTTAGTTTGCTCTGACTAAACTCACAAACTAAATATAGTAAAGGGCACCATAATACTATTACAACTTTCTTTTGGTACAAGGCTCTTTCTTTTTTTCTTTTTTGAGATTAGAAATTAAGGAAACTGAAAATTAAACAAAAAAAACAAAAACAAAAACAAAAATTAAATAAAAGAAACTGGTGAGTCTTGATAAAATATATAAAAATAAAAATAAAAGGTGAGAACGTGATCTTGAAGGAAATATCAAAGTTGATTGAGATGTTTTTTTTTTTTGTTTTGATAAGTTTGTTTTGAAGATATGGATTAGTAGGAGAATGTTCTATTTTTTAAGCATTTTATATAGAGTTAAAGATATATTTTTACCTAGTTTTTCTTAAGTTTTGTCCCTATGTAGGGTCTAAGAATATTTTTGAACAACATAAAAGTCCAGTCCAAAGATGAGAATCTTTTTATAGATAAAAAGAAATATCAAAGTGGATTGGGAAGGTTTTTTTTTTTTGATAAGTTTGTTTTTAAGACATGAATTAGTAAGAGAGTGTCCTATTTTGTAAACATTTTATGTAAAGTTGGAGAAATTATAAGTCCTCATGGCGGACTACATCACTTGTCCATCATTCCATTAAAAGACTCCTACCTGTTTCATATTGCTGAGTTAGAAAAAAAAATTAAATCGAAACTGTCTATTGACTTAGTAATTTTAAACAAGTAGGAGTTTTTTAGTCGAATGGTGGACAAGTTATATGGTCCACCATGAAGATTGTATAATTTCTCATGGAGTTGGAGTTATATATTTTTATCGAGTTGTTCACAAGTTTTGTTTTTATTAAATGTAAGGTTTAAGGGTATTTGAACCATATAAAAGTCCAGTCCAAATAGAGAAATACTCTTATAGATTTAGATAGTCTAGATTGATGATAATAATAATAATAAAAGGAGGAGAAGAAGGATTTGCTGTGGGCTCTATGAATCTGAAAACAAAGCTACTCATGATTGCATGTTGGGCCAACAATCCAATGTTAAGTAAGTCCTGTCTCGTTTATTAGAATGAATTTAAAATGTGAGCCATGCTTCGGATCTGTTCATTGGTTTGCCATGTATCATCTCTAATGTTGGGCAACTGCTTGAAACCTCTAATGTTTGAGAAACCATGTGGTCATCATATGTTTTTTTTTTTTTTAGACTGCAAGGCGGTATGTGGTCATCATTTGATTAATCCATTATTACATTGTGTGCATTCTTCTTTTTGTACATTCTATTATTATTTTTTCCACTAAATAATAGTTTTTAAAAAAAATATTTCTCCTTATGGTTGGAATAATAATAGAACATAAAAATCCACAAAATATATTATATGTCCATTTATATATAAAAATTACTAAAAAGGTATTCCAAAATCCTGTAAGAATATTTAAATGAAAAGAAAAAAATGTTTTGTGTACAATTCCAGAAATTCACAAAAATCAACTCCCTACTCTAATTACAAAATTTCTCTTCCAAATTTAATAACTCGGTAAGTAATCAAATTTTCTTTTGGTTTTTGATGAACACAGGTTTTATGTCTCATTCTCATTAACTCTTTCCTCCCACGTTTCTTTTTTACTTTGACAAATAGCACCACCGCACACTGTTGACTGGATGATCACTCCACAAGTACAAGTTCTTGTGGGGTTGAAGGGGCAAAGACCGAGATTCAAGTTTACAAGAGTAAATTTCACACACTCATATACTTAGATTAAATATGTGACAACTGAGGTCTAAAAATATAATTAATTATTTGGCTAACATTTTCCAAGGGTCATATTTGCAAAATTCAAGAAAAATTAGTGTTATTTAAAATATATAAAAAACACACACACACACAATTGATCACTCTTTTCAGTTTTGTTAAGGCCTTTCAAAAACCTTAATAAGTTTTTATTTAATCGAGCCAATAATTCTTCAGGTGATAATTAGGACTTTGGGATTTCTTTTAAATTTGGAATTTCATTCACTACAGCTATTATTATAATATTATTTCGTCTCTACATACTTTTTTTTCCCAGTAATAGGATTTGTGGGATTTTTTATAATCGTATTTTCTGTTATTACAACAAATTCAGGGCTTGTTTAATTATGTTTCTCAATCTAATTGATTTATGGTATTAGATAATAGAGATGTCACGTCTTGAACGATAAACATATATGATTAGAGCATAGGACAAAAAATGGATACAAAAAGAATTTTGTACCCGGTGTATAGGATAAATTTAGGAGGATTTAGGGCTGGAGTGCAGTGTATAGGATAACTAAGTAAAATTATTCAAGTTTCTCAAAAAAAAAAGAAAAAAAAGAAGTAAAATTATTCAATGCATGTATATGTACCTGGTGTATTATATATACTACCTTAACCTTTACATCACATAACCGTGAGTCCTCACAATAAGTTTGTATATGGGGCTCATTTTTATATAAGAGTTTCTAGATAAAACTAAAGAGTATATGCCATATGGTATCACTATAGGAGATAGAGACAAGGTTCTTAGAGCATTCGCAGCAGTGTAGCTATAATGCTATATTGCTAAAATTTAGCTCTACATACACAAAAACACCCCTGCAGCAGTGGTGCTATATCTAAATATTTTACATGAATTGCTACAGTGCACATCTATCAATAGATGTGCACTGTAGCTTGAAGCAAAAAAAAAAAAAAATATTCTATTCACAGCTGGGTACAAGTTTTGGGTTTTTTTATTTTCATTTCACTCTCTCTCTCTCGGTCAGACCTTTCATTCACTCTCTCATTCACTCTCTCAAGCTCAGTCATCTCTCCTCTCAAGCTCCCCGTCTCTCCTCTCAAGCTCACTGTCATCGCCGGCGTCCACCTCAAGCTCACTCCGGTACATCTTTTTTTTTTTTTTTTTTCATTTTATCAAATCCATTTCACTCACTCTCTCTATTTCACTCTCAGCTCTCATCTCAAGCCTCTCAAGCTCACATCTCTACTCTCAAGCTCGCTGTCATCGCCGGCCCGTCCACCTCAAGCTCACTCCGGTAAAGCTTGCTTTTTTTTTTTTTTTTTTTCATTTTATCAAATCCGGTCTCATTCACTCTCATTCACTCTCTCTATTTCATTTTCAGCTCTCATCTCAGCTCACTCTCTCAACGTCGCCGTCGATCTGCCTCGTCGCCGCCGATCTTTCCTTCTCTTCCGCCGATCCACTTCAGGTCAGTCTCTATCTTCTTCATGTGGATGCTTTGGGTTTTTGATTTGGGTATATTCTTCTGCAAGTGTGCCGCCGATCCATGCCGATCCACTTCATGTCTCTGTTTTTTATTTTTAATATATGATTTTTTATTTTTGCTCTGCATTATTGGCTTGGTGATTTTGGTAGATTATTTTGGTAGATTGATGATGATTATTGATGAATACGGTGAATGATGATTATTGGCTTGATGATGATTATTGATGAATGGTGAATTTGTATATTAGATTGATGATGATTATTGTTGCTCTGCAAGTGAGTGATGATGAACTTACTGAATAATGTACTTATTGATGATTATTGTTGCTCTGATGATTTCTCATTGTTGCACAAAACTAGAAACAGAGCACACATTTCTGTGTGCAGGGAAGTTTAATGGGAAATTGTTAGTTTGGTTTTGAGTTTTGATATAACTGTACGTTTGGGAATTTTCTGTGTGCAGGGAAGTTTTGAGATTTGATATGCATAATCATGTTCTATTGTTTATAATTCTAAGTATTTTAAGTTTTGATATAAATGTAAGTTTGGGAATTTTCTGTGTGCAGGGAACTTTACATTTTTTTTTCTAATTTTATGGAGTCACGTAGAGACACACAATGGGATTTTACGGGTATCATGAATGGGGATATAGAAATTGATTCACAATTTTTGGGAACGTCTCAAAATACTCCTTTGTCAGTTTCTGAGTCTCCACCTCCACCTCAACCTCAAGTTGAAAATGCCTCTTCTTCAAAAGGAAAACGGGGCACTAACTTTAGTTTAGAGGAAGATAAACTCCTAGTGGGAGCATGGCTCAATACTAGTGTTGATGCCATAAATAGTAATGAACAAACACAAAAATACATTTCGTAAAAAAGTTTGGGAGTACTTCAAGAAATACAATACATTTGGTACCACGCGTACTATTGTCTCCTTGATAAGTCGTTGGGGATCGATTAGTGAAAAGACAAATAAGTTTGCCGGGTGTATGGCTCAAATTGATGCACTTCATCAAAGTGGTACAACCGAAGAAGATAAGGTATAAACTATATTGCAATAGTGTTAACATGTCCATTCACAACTAGTTTGAAGATATTAATCATGTTATATTTCTTTTAATTTTTTTAGATTAAAGATGCGAAGGCTTTGTATTTAGAGAAGTACAAGAAACCCTTTCTTCTTGACCATTGTTGGCTCATGTTAAAGGACCAACCAAAGTTTGCCGATCCTAGCAGTGCTAAATCGAGATCATTCATGCCTCCGACTTCGGAGTCAATATCTATTGGCGAAGGTGATTGTGGGTCTGGACTTGGTGACTCTTCCAATGTTGAGAGACCTATTGGTAGGAAGGCCGAAAAGGCCATCCGAAAGAACAAAGCCCCCGGAAAAGATGTAGGGGAATATTTGGCCAAGAAATTGAAATTGATTGAGGATGTAACTCGATTGGAAGGGGAGAAAATGTCTATTGAGAGAGAAAAACTTGCGGTTGAGAAGGAAAGAAATGAAGAAAAAATGAAGATTAAGAAGGAAAAAGTCATGATTGAGAAGAAAAAGTTTGAGATAACAGAAAGGTTAGAGGAGGAGAGAATCATGATGATAGATACAAGTGGCTTGACCGAAGCACAAAAAGCTTTTTATGAGCAACTCCAAGAGGAAATCATAGCAAGACGAAGTTCACGTAATTAATGGAGTTTATTGTATTTTGGATGTAGTTTAGTCTTTTATGTATTTTGTAGTGGCTTTTATGTAAGCCTTTATGTATTTTGTTTGTAACTTTATGTATTTTGTAGTGGCTTATGTCACGTAGACTTTAATCTTAAACTAAATGTATGTGTTTGTGTTGTGACTTGAAGTGCAATCTAACAAAAACTTTAAAGTGCAATCTTTTTTATCTTTTATTAAGTTCCATTCAGTCTTGTGATAGGCACTGATATAATTGTTTGTAGACGGAAAAATGATACTATTATATATCTTGATATAATTGATATATGCTTGGTTTTGAGATGACAGGTCTTAGAATAAATCTATGAAGACATTGCTGTTATAACCACTATGAGTGTCTTTGATTCAATTATTTCTATTCATTGAACATTCCTAGTATCATATGCTTGGTTTTGAGATGACAGGTCTTAGAATAAATCTATGAACAATGACCATTCATAGTATTTCTTATTTAATCATTTACTTATCTTTTTAAGATTAAGGTCCTACTGAGAGGAATTTTTATTTTTTGGTTATATACTTATATTTGATAAATGCTTGAGGATAAGCACCATATTGTGTTTGTGTTGTGACTTGTGCGTGAATTAGTTATATTCATTTTGTTGTGGCTTATATCACTTGGCTTTAATCTTGCATCTATAGTAATAATTGCTTTCCAATTGTCTTGAAGGTTGCATCCATGAATCACTATTTGGTTCGCAAGTTCATTTTTGATGACTCAGATGAAGATGAGATAATCGAAGAATTTGTCAAGGAAACATCACAACCTAAACGTCGACGTTCTATTCGACGTAATCATTTGGCAGGCCATGAGAGGCTTTTTCTTGATTATTTTGCTCCCACACCAGTGTATCCACCTACTGTATTTCGTAGGAGATTTCGGATGAAGCGTTCTCTTTTTCTCCGTATTCAATCTAAGGTAGAAGCTCATGACTCTTACTTTGTTCAAAAAAGAAATAGTGCCAACAAACTAGGTTTATCTTCATTGCAAAAGATAACTGCTGCACTTAGAATGCTTGCATATGGAGTATCGGGTGATTTCATAGATGAATATGTGCGGATTGGAGAAAGTACTTCATTAGAAAGTTTGAAAAAATTTGTTACTGCGGTAATTGATGTTTTCTCTGAGGAATACTTGAGAAAGCCAAACAATGAAGACATTGCTAGACTGTTAGCTCATGGCGAACGCCGAGGTTTTCCAGGTATGTTAGGTTCAATTGATTGCATGCATTGGAAGTGGAAAAATTGTCCATCTGCATGGAAAGGTCAATATTGTGGTCATATTCGTGAACCTACTATTATTTTGGAGGCAATAGCATCATATGATCTTTGGATATGGCATGCATTTTTTGGGTTACCTGGGTCAAATAATGACATTAATGTATTAGAGCGGTCTCATGTATTTAATGAACTTGCTGAAGGACGTGCTCCTACAGTACATTACTCAATCAATGGTCATGACTACACAATGGGATATTACCTTGCTGATGGCATATATCCAAAGTGGGCAACATTTGTGAAAACAATCCCATCTCCACAAGGACAGAAGTATAAATTATTTGCAGCAGCTCAAGAGGCGTGTAGGAAGGATGTTGAGCGTGCATTTGGAGTGCTTCAAGCACGTTTCGCAATTGTCCGTGGACCTGCACGATTTTTCCATCTTGAAACACTCCAAAAGATCATGAAAGCGTGCATAATTCTCCATAACATGATTGTTGAAGATGAGCGGGATGAGAATGAAGTGGTAGACTCAGATTATGAACAAATTGATGAAGTAGATAATCCTCCTCTACAAGTGTTACGTGAACAAAGTGATGGATTTATGTCATACATTGAGAGGCATGGACGCATTAGAGACCGAGAAATTCATTTTCAACTCCAGTCAGACCTCATTGAACATTTATGGCAATTGCAAGGCGAGTCGTAGGAATTTTCTTTTTTGTATGTTGAGAAGCATGAGTCATAGGAACTTGTGCTAATGTGTGAGTTTTATTGTAATTTGGTTTGAGTTATGTATGTGAGTAATGTATGGACTACATTGTTCCTGCTATAATATGTGTTCTTATAAAGTTCCTCCATTTCATAGTTCACATTATTTCAAGATTGCTTCTGGACAATTGAGACGATAGACTATCATGATGATTGAAAAATAGTTTTAGTAAAAAAAAAAAAAATGTATAAAAAGTATAATTTAGGGTTAAAAAAATTACTTGTTTACACTAGACGATTATTTGCAACGGCGGTGGCGGCGGTGGCGGTGGTGGCGGTGGCAGTGGTGGCGGCGGCAGCGGTGGCGGTGGTGGTAGCGGTGGTGGTTGTAGGTGGTTGTGATTGTTGTTTATTGTAGTGGATATATTATTTTATTATAGTGGATATATTATTTTATTGTGATGTTTATATTATTTTATTGTGTTGAAAGCTAAAATAGATCCACTGCTGCAGCATGTGTGTAGGTAAAATAGATAAAGTAACTTTTGGTGGAGCTAAAAAGCTAAATTTTTAGCTCCACTGCTGCGAATGCTCTTAGGACTAGTATTATTTATTTTTTAAGTATTTAACAGTGAGAGAGAGTTTGGCCTTGCAAGAGAAGGCGAATCAGGAATTGTTAAGACTGAGAAATCCAATTGCTAGGATAAAGGGGCATCAAGAAATTTGTGATTGTGGATTATGATTCCTCATCTATTTATACTAGTATGTAGCCCCGTGCTACCACACGGGAATAGATATATTATTAATCATGAGTTTATTCATGTTTAAAAGGCTCAGTTAAGTCTAAATTCATATTATTAATCAGAAAATTTCATTAACAAAACTTAGCAGTATATATATTTTACACACAGTGCCGGCTCAAGGCATAGGCAAGTTGGGCCTAGGCCTAAGGCCCCACCAAAAAACAAAATTTTCCTTAGGAAAAAAGGCCTCACTTTCCATAGTTAAATGCCCAAATTTTTATAAAATTATATATATATTTTCTAAAGGTTGTACATTTTTTTTATTAGTGATGTTAAGGATATTACAAATTTTACTATTGGCTTACAAATTGCCATGTTATTAATCACAAAAAAGTGATATAAACATTCATTAGTTAAATTGATGAAGTTCATCAATGAGAGACAATATCACATTATATTTTGAACATTTTATAGTGCTTTTAATTAGTGCATTTTTCTTTTTCATTTCTATTAAGACTCTCAAAGTACGAAACCAATAGAACCTTAACTCAATTGAAACCCTAAAATATTTCAAAAAGATGTTGCAAATGTGTTAAATCATCAATTATAGATTAATCTCTCCTAATAGTTTGAGACTTTGATTTTTGTAAAATAATATCCTACAAAGCTATACACCAAATAATATCTATCTCTCTCTCTTAAAATCAAAATATAAAATTAAAAATTAGATTACAATTTTATTTAACTATGCATCGTCTTATATCCAAAATAAAGTATTTTTTTCAATCGCAATATATTTTTATTTCTTTTCATTAATATTTATAGGTTTAACTATGATATTCAATTCTCTATATGAAATTAGCATTAATCTAGTTGGTATTATTTATGTATTTAATGTATTAAATTAACCTTAATTTGATTAGTATTAAATAATTTTGTTTAATTAATATTTACATATTAAAGGCCCCACATAAATTTTTCGCCTTAGGCCCCAAATTATGTTGGGCCGCCCCTGTTTACACAGAAAGTTGAACCTTGGTGACAATGTTTATCCAAAAGATCCATTTACGCTTTTGAATCTTCAATCTCTATTGGTGATTGAAATTTTCGTAGCTTAAAAAATTTTAAATTAAAAAAAAAAAAAAAAAAAACCCTCAGAGTTGTACTCATTTTGTAGTTTTACGATGAGTCATTTTGTAACATGATGGCCATTTGTGTGAAGAAAAAACCTCTGAAGTTTCATGACTGATAAAAGAAATTCTCTCCAATCTCTTTTTATAGAGAGATTGGTTTGTGCGTGTTTTTATACATCCTTCATAGTTGTATTATCATGAAACAAGTCCAATGGATTTAGATTAGTACTACCGATTCCCAAAGCATGAGTGTTTAATGTGTTATTAATTTCATCTCATTGGCTTCTACACATGACAGCAAAATTAAAAATAATTAGATTGTACACATGTATAGTGAAATTAGACTCCAATTTCATATTCTAATTGAACAATTGGAATGATAATATATGATAGTAACAACAATAGGAAAATTCAAATAAAATTTCGGATTAAATTGTAACAATCTGAATAAAAAATTCCAATAAAACAACAGGGTGGAGTGATCCACTCCAAGAAGGCGACCAAACTTGCGTAAATATAGAATAATAAATCTCTCTCAGGAAAATTTACATTGTTCATAACCTTTACCTTCACTGAAAATTTTAAAAACATAGTGACTCACATTTGCCATCTAGACATCTACAGCCGAGTCATCTCCAATTCGCGTGAGATTCCATTGATCACTAAGTTCCTTTACATCCTGCAAAAAGTATCATCCATCGGTCCACAACAGTGTTTTCTTCATTGTTATAGGTGCCAAACTTGAACAAAAAGCCAAATATAAGGATAGTGAATTTTAGGCATAATGTGCATCTAATCACATATTAGCAATTTATAACAAATGTAAAAATGCAAACTTTGTAAGTGAATAGTAAACAAAACTCAGTGTCAGAACCAAGAAGAAAGCACTTTAATCCGAAACTCAGTGCAAATGTAAAGATGCAAACTTTGTAAGCAATTTATAACAAAGATGCAAACTCTGGCTTTGCTATCTTTTTGGAAATTATACAATGTACCCAAACCAAGTTCTTATCACCGATATTAATTTATTTGGTTTTAACGTTTGACTGCAAGATCAAGAAAAAAACCTTAATTAGCACAGTAACTCCCTGATACATAGAAGTGGTTTTAATGAGAATGAGCCCACATACATTTATCTTTTTGGAAATTATGCATTGTACCCAAACCAAGTTCTTATCACCGATATTAATCTCTTTGGTTTTCACGTTTGACTGCAAAATCAAGAAAAAACTTAATTAGCACAGTAACTCACTTGACCCAATACATAGAAGTGGTTTTAATGAGAATGAGCCCACATACATTTAGCCACATGATGCAAAATTCAACTTCAATTTCAGATTCTAGACACATGGCACAAAATTAGAACTCTAATTAGGAATTCTAATTTGGTGTGTACACGTGGCACACAATTAGAGTTCTAATTTGGAATTCAATTTCACACTCTCTCTGCTTCACCTATTATTATATATATAGATATATTTAAAAGCTGAAGCGTAGCATTTATTGTAGCCACGCTCTAATTGAGTCATATCAGTGGCCACATCACCCACTTATTTTTAACCATCTTTCTCTTATTTTTTTACTATTCTTCTTTCTATTGATTTTGTACTTTACTGTTACATTTCCTCAAACATTTACCCTTTCCTTTTACCTTTTTATTTCCCCACTATTCTTAACCTTAATGTAACTTTTCTTTTATCCCTTCATCTTCCTTTTATTTTGACTCTTCTTATCCCCATCATCTTACTATAAATTTCATATTCCCTGTCATTCTATATATATTTTCCCATACAAACCTTTTTTTGTGTGGATTTTTTAATTTTTTGTACCTTTACTTTATGTTGTCAAATTTTGTGTTCTTTAGAACTCTACTTTGGGTTGATAAAATTTGGGTTTGTGTTTTTAAGTTTTTTTTTTTTTTTCATTGTTATATAGTATATAAGAATATAATGTTATTATATAGCATGACTTGGATAACTTGGTGTGAATATAATCACATTTTGGGCTTTCTCATCATCTTTCTTCTTTTATCTTTCTATTTTCTCACTTACATGAATGAGCCATTAATTTCAATTTTTTTGTATATTTTGCTCAGATTTGATAGTGTTAGTGGAAGTTTCATTACTTTATTATGTTTAATATGGATTAGAATTCAAGTTGATTCGGCTATTCATCAATAAAATTACAGTGTTCTTTCTCAAAAAATAATAATAATAATAATAATAATATGGATTAGAATTGTATGGACATTGAAAGTATAAATGGAGACGCATACACCTTTATTTTTTATTTTTTCTGGAAAATAATGTTCAATTGCAGTATAGTAAATGTAAATGTAATAAATTCGAATATAAGGGTACCTTTCTTGAGGTTTACTTTTCCTCAAGGTGGAACAAAATAGACCAAAGTGCTAGCATATGCTGGAAGTGTTTCTCACTAAGTCTATGTTTTGCTACGTATTTTACACGGTTCTGATATGAAATATTTCTGCTATTGTGATATACCATGTGTCATTCTCTAACCTTCCAATAAGAAAAGCTTAATGTATATCCATTTAAATTTAATTAATATTTTCATGATTTATTTAATTTTTATTATTTATTTCTTTTCAACAATAAATAATTTTATTCTCTTAAACTTAATGGGAACCACTTAGATTTAGGTGTGTAAATGCCAAGCCAATTGTGCAAATGCCAAGAAAGATATCTAATAGCCAATGTGTAAAAGTCGCGAGAGCAAAAGGTGTTGGTTGATGCTCTATTGTCTAGAAAGCAAACTAACATGTAAGTTCAAAAGTGGTAAATGTAAAGAGAGAGAGAATTATTATTATTTTTTTTATTTTTTTTTTTTTGGTGTGGAAAAACTATGCATAGAATGGAAGAGAGAATGACAAATTTATAGTAAGAGGATGAGAATAAGAAGAACTAAAATGAAGGAAGATAAATGGATAGAGGAATAGTAACACTAAGGTAGAGAGTAGTGTGAAGATGAAAAGGTAAAATGTAGGGAGAAATATTAGAGAAAGTGTAAAAATAAATTGGAGAATTAATAATTAAAAAAAAGTTAAAAACAAGAGAGAGATAATATTTTGATTTTTAAATAATGAAATTTTTAATTAACTCTATCTCTCTCCAAAAAAAAGTGATTACTCTCTCTCTCTCTCTCTGTTATTTATTATTTCTTGCAACTTTACTTTAGGTTGATGAACAGTGGCGGCTCCACCTCTAAGCTAGGTTGGTCCTGTGACCACCCTGACTTGCAAAAATATATATATATATATATATATATTTGCCACAAAAAAAAAATTATACACTAAACCACCCTAATAAAAATATTTGGCACCTTGACTTAAAAATTACAAGAATTTGAGTTCAATAAAAATAATAGTATTGCTACATATACAACAATTTCACAATAAATCCTACGTAATAAGTAGGTAGTGATTAATTTGGGCCCAACACTGATATTACTTTTAAACCTTCTAATAACAGCTTGACATATAAAATTTGTTGTGAAAATATTGTAGACATAACATTACTCCAAAAATAATTTTGGCCCTCAAACATAATCCTTAATCCTTAACCCCTTAACCCCTTAAACAAAACAAAAAAAGGTTAACAACAACAATAAAAATGATCCAAAATAACCAAAAAAAGAAAAAAAAAGAAGACTAAACTAAACAACAAATGAACAAATTATTCAACAAAAAGCCTATTCCAAAAAAAAAATCGCAATCATTCCAATTTGTAACTCATTTAGCACAATACATAAAAATAATCTATAATTTCATTTTTCCTTAAAAAACAATACCAAGAAAAATTAATGTGGTTGTAAATTCTCCTTAATAACCACCCTAAAAAAATTTCCAAGATGAATCATTATATATATATTTTTTATAACACTATTTTGAGTTAATATGATTTGGTAGTGTGTGTTCTGAGTTCTCCATCACAAGCTCTCTCTCTCTCTCTCTCTTAGCTTTTTTTTTTTGAACATAATACTTAGTTATTTTGAATGTTAGAATTTGAATATATATCAAAATACAATCTTGTTATGTATTTGAATGTGTCTGCTAACTATTTGAGTAATATTAGGTGTAATTTGTGATAAATTTGATTAACATAATAATCTACTTTAAAAGAATGAGAAAATTGAATAATATATTTGAAACTTAAAGTGTTTAGTTGTAAAATGAAAACATATATATAACGTACCATAATATAAATTATAAAATATGGACCACCTCAAAAAAGAATAATATAAATCACACACACCAAAAATATTAAAATGATATATTTGTAAAGATGGATAGATGAAAAATAATTTTAGAAATTGTTTAATTTATAGGAAGAACAAATTATCTTCCACAAAATTTGAAAAACAATTTATACATTATACCACAATTACAAAATACTTATTTATTCTCACACATTGCGTGGGCTTACGACTAGTTGACATAATCATAATAATCAGTAATTGAGTCCCACCTCTATTTAGCCAATTGGGTACTACTACTACTACTACATACAAATGGGTCTTGGAGAAGTGATGCTATTTATGTCCTAATCATTGGAATAATAAGATGATGAAGTGGTGCGATTCATGCTAGAGATGCATACCTTTTAACTACATTAAAAATCTGCCTTTAACAAACACACTTGCTGTTTGTGTGGTCGAATAAAAAGAGAGGATTTTTGAAAAATACAAAGATTTTCATAATGATTTGGATATCATTGCGGTATCTTGAATGCAAACTTTATGCTTTTTCCAAATTCACCAGGAAGTTAATTGGAGTAAAGATGAAACTCGATATGATTTTGATATGATCGTGGGATTGTAATCACAACTTTTTTTTTTGTTTTGCTGGGACCCAATTTATGTCTCCAAAATATTTCATGTTTTACTTGGAAGTGGATGTCCATTAAGCATTGCCGAAAGTTCTTACAGATTAAGATGTTGGGGTTTATATATTGAGAGAGAGTTCAAAGACCTCTATTTCCAAGTTTTCAATCAAATCAACTAGAAAACAAATGTGAAATTAAAATGCCTACCAAGACAAGCAGAAAAGCACTTGAGTTTGGATTATTTCCCCAAACTTATGGTGAGGTCGGTGTTGGAGTTAGGTAGAAACGATGAAAGCATGGCTGTAGGCTTGTAGCTAGTTAGAAGGCTCTTGCTGTTTCTTCCATCAACTTCTTAACCTTGTTTTTCCATCTCCTTGAGAAAAGTAAGTAAATGGGAAAATATATAAATAAAAGACTTGCCACAAAGAAAAGAGTACAACCAAGGAAAAAAGATAGCAGAGTTTCATCCAAATTTACCCAGAAAAAAAAAAGGGGTCATGGAATTAGAGAGATGGGGATTAATTTGTCCAAATTACACAACAGAGTCCATTTACAATATTGTGGCCACAAAATTAGTTTATCTAAAAGAAGGAATTACAAACCAACCATCAAAGGATTTAATAAGTAGTTCTCTAAAAATCTAAATACCAAAATGAGGTGCTCAATTGACCAGTGGGGCTGCAAAGAATTGCATGGATCACCTTCACAAATTGCATTCTTAGTGGTAATTGTTTTTTAGCCAATTCAATCCAAACAAAAAGAACTTTTCTCTTTTGGTTTCTACCCATTACTGCAATGCAAGATTTCTCCTCTCACAGCTGATTCACAATTGAATTTGACAAAAGGTTGACTACTTTATGCTATGTCATTTGCACTAGGGCTACACTAAGGCTGCGTTTGGATTGCAACAAAAAGCAACAAGACGCGCGTCTGCGTTTTTTCTGTGGATCCCATGCGCTGTTTACGGGACCCTCAATTACGAATTTCAGTAAATTTTTCTTTAAAATTGGGTCCCATAGTACTATTCACATATTTAAAAATTATTTTGTTACAGTATTTTCAGTTTTCAGCAATAAACGGTATCCAAACAGACCCTAAATATCTTCCCAAATTCTTCTCTTAAAACTACCTAATTTTTTTTTTTTTTCGTTAAATCGAAAAATTGAATGCTCCAAACTATGGCTTTCCCAATCGGTACAATACGATTTTGTGGTGATAATGTAGTTTCGGTTGGCTTCAGTTGCTAAAATGGCCAAACTAAAAGCTTCAATTTGGGGTAAAAATTTCCCTCCACACCAACCGAATCAAAACCAAATTAAACCTTAAACCCAAACCTTTATAAGTTCGTACTTGCTGGACAAATTACCAAATCCAACTAAAGTAAGGTTAGACTAGGCTTTCCTATAAACCCCCTATGTACAATTTTATTATATATATATATATATATATATCCTCATTTGAAATAAAATTTTTGTTTATTTAGGAATAAAATTGTAAATTACACAAGCTAATTAATTAGCCCATGTTTCATCAAACCTTTCCTAAAGTGAGCACCCCACTTTTAGTATGTATGACATGTAGGTCCGGATCCAGCGGCTATATATCATATATGAGACTTGTAGGACCAGAAATGAGAATCTTTATCTTACCATACATCTGGCTTTGGGCTCAAAACGGCATAGTTTGTGGTCGAGTTCATACATTGATACATGCATTATACATTATTGTGGGCCTGAAAAAGCTGAGGGAGGTAGGGCACGGGTGCTTGACCTTTTGCTTTTTTGACATTCTAAACTCTTAGCTTAGGAGCTTTTTCCAATTTTATTTTTATTTATATATATTTTTTGTTTGAGGAAACTTTTATTTATTTATTTTTATCTTAAGCACTGAGAAAGAGGCAAAAAGAGCAACAACAAAAAAAAAAAAAGCCAACGTGGAAGAATCAATTCCAACTGCATAGAAGAATAAACGCACTCCAACGAAGATTTTGGTGTGTGAGGATTCCTATATATTAACATCACAGTTTGTAGTTGTACGCATCTCTCTATAGGATATAAAAAATATATATATGCTATGTTTGTGGTCTGAGTTGAAAAAAACTTCATGAGCTTCTCTATGGAGTATTATTTTAGTACTGTTGCTTTTTTTATTTCCTTTTTGGGGATAGGCTGATCCTGGAGGCTTATAAAACTAGAATATTATTTTTTGTCTATAATTGGCTTTTTAGAGGGAATTATTCCCAAAATTTTAAGGTGGCTTTTGAGAATTGCAAATATTGGATCAACTTGGTCAAAAATGAGTTGTACTTGTCCTGTGCTAGCCTGTCTGGAATTAGAATTAATTCCATTGATATGTTCCCCTTTCAAGTGGCCTTCATTGAAGGAATCCCGATGCTGTGATTCAAAAGGAATGTCATTTTCTCCGGTTGCTGCCAAAAATGTGTGTCAATGAACATGACTGCAAAGATGACCCAGTTTAATGGCCCAAAGAAGGAGGGGAGAAGGAGGTGGAGTGGAGGAGAGTATAATAGTGTTAACTAAAAATAAGCTAATTTTGAATTAAATCTACTCTACTCTACTCTACTTCCTCACCCTCCCTCTCAATCCAAACGGACTATAAAGGTTTAGATGAGTTTCACTTTTTGTAAAACTGTATTTTTTACACTCTAAATAAAATGAACTACACCTCCCATTGACTATTTAAAGATTGCTCTTTCTACCACTACGCACTCTTGACATGATAATCACTCCATACGTATAAAGTTTTTGTGAGGGTGAGGGGTAAGTGTTGAGGACTTGGAATTCAAGTTTTTACGATAGAGTTTCACAAGATTAAATTGAGAATATTCTAACACCCTCCCTTAAGTGTGAACAAGATTCTCCCTTAATAAGTGGGTTCAATATGTGAGATTTTTAATTTTTTAAATAAGAGTTAAAGTCGAAACAAAGTTCAAACTCAAATGGTCTACTTTGATACATAATAAATTATTAATTGGGTTAAGCTATTAAAAAATACTTAATTTAATCGGATAACTATTATCCTAACACTTTTCCTGTCAATTGGGCTTAAGTATTCCAAAACTGTGTTCATATAAACTGAACTATAGGTCTCAAACTTGAAGTAAACTATAATTGTTACTTATTGATTTAATTATTTACGTTCTTCCATTTCTCTCTTTCCCATAATTTATTCATATTCTTATGGGAGGAGTCTTTCCTCTTCTCATAAGAAGAGAGAGAAAACAAAGGACTCATCCAGTAAGAATGAGTAATTTCTTTTCTTTTTCCAAGGTCCAAAGTGCTCACTCTGATTATTCCTCCCAATTACCTACTTTCATTTCCGACATACTCAAATGGTTGCATCTGATAAACTGGGTGCACTGCCTTTTCCAATCATTTATAATGGCCAAAGAATTGATCAAAGTGCACTGGTCAGAATCATGTTGACTTTTTATTCTTCTATTTATATTTGTGGTGAGGAAAAAAACATTAAAGGAGATAAGTCAAGGAAGTAGTCTCAATAAAGTCTAGAACATAATTTCGAAAGGGAAAAGGAAAAAAAAAAGGGTTTTACGTGTAGGAAGATGTTTGATATAGTAAAAATACCAATTACGTTTCAAAAAAATCTCAATATCATAGTATCTGTTTAGAAGAAAAAGAAACCTTGCGTTCCAAACTAATACTAGTTCCCTTTTTTCTTTTTCTTTTTTTAATTTCAACCTATGACAAACAAACGAAATACTAAATTGCTTTGGACAAAAAATAGACACTTTATTTTAGAGATGAAGAACAAAGAAGACCAACTGATTTTATAGTAGAGAAATAACCGAAGAGGTAGAGATAAATTGAGCCTTGATCCTTCGATTGATTGGAAATTGCACTTAGCATTAGGAGCAAAAAACCTTGAATGAACTACAAGGCACTTGCCGACAATATGAACGGTTTGATTTTTTTTATTTTTTATTTTCTAAATAGCTAAACTATTCCCTAGTTATGGAATTTTAGATATAGAATATGCCCAACACTTCGGAATTGATTCTAACGGGAAATGACCTTAGATGCCATTTGAAGTTGTAAGGTCGAGAAAGGACTAGTTAACTCTTTAGAAAATTCTCGTGTCGATTACAACCCAAAACCAAAACCAAAACCACAGGAATCCATTTGCAACTACCTATTTGTATTTTCTTTTGCTCACTGGTTCTTAATAATGTAAGATAGATACCTTCGATAGGAATTTCTAGCAATAAGGTGTTATCTTATTATTGCTTTAAACACACAAGCACACAGTTGAAGATAATATTCTCCAAGTTTATGTCCCCATGTTGATTGTTGAATATGATTCAATTATTAGGTCCATCTCTCTTTTACTGGCAAGAGAATTGATAGATGATCAACCCACTATTGTTTGATGTTTCGTGTTTGAAATCTTTTTTTCCCCAATTCCTTTCTATCCTAATGCTCAATCATGGCAAAAGGTTAATACCATTTGAACCAAAAAGTAGTTGACGATTTGAAATTATTGAATCAAAGTTTTGTGAGCTTTTATACATTGTTATTTTCTAAAGTTTTAGCCGATGGTCGATTTTAGTCCTGAAATTTAATGTGATTAATTTTAGTTCTTTAGATAAAATGGTCAAATTAAAAATTGACACTAAATCGCTTTATGAGGATTAGGAAAAAAATTACTTAAAATTTGTTATGGATTAAAATTGATCGTTTTAAATTTATTTAGAACTAAAAGCAAAGTTGGAGATAAAAGTCGTTAATGGGCTAAATTTTAGAGATCAAGAGCTTATTTTGATCTTTTGTTTTCAGTTTTCACATAGTAGGAAATGATTGGACACATCATTTAGATAATGTGATGGTCTTGAATCTTGATTCTCTTGAAGCATCCATCTCTTTTTCCTTTTTTTTTTTAATTCAACTTGAAGCATCCATCTCATGCCAATTCCGTTACAGCGAATTTCCATTTTTGGGCATTTCATTTTGAAATGATGGTTGCAAGAGGTGGCCCACAGGTCATGAAATATAATTTTCTTGGGAAACTTTAATTTTCACATGCCTTTTTTTTTCTTTTTTAATATTTTAAGAGACGTTAAATTTTATTAATGTACTATGAGATTTGGGCTAATTAATGCCAATTAGGTTCAAAACTTTTCAAAACTAACCAATTTTGTCCTTAAAGCCAACTTAGTCTCTAAAACAATTGAGAAAAAATAAGTAACTATTTAGGGACTAAATTGGATTTAATGACCAAATTAGTCAGTTTTAAAAAGTTTTATACTTGATCGACATTAGTCCAAATGTTAAGATATGTTAGTGGAGTATACCCTTTAAAATAAATGCATTTTGTGGATTTTAATTAGTAAAAAAAATTTGTTGTCAAATAAGGAATATGAATTAAAATCTTACTTACACCAAAAGTTAATTGATTGCATAACTCGATGATAAAAATATAATCATTATCAAACTAACACAATTGGTCCAAAATTTCAAATTCTCTCTCTCTCTCTCTCTCTCTCTCTCTCTCTATATATATATATAAAGAAAAAATAGTTGCTCTATAACTTTCCCTTGGTTCTTTAATCATTGCTCTATAACTTTTTATTATATTAGTAAAATTTTGGTATTGAAAATGCAACTAGTTTATCATATGTCCAAGGCAACAAGCTCTTTTTGGGTCTGGATCAGAGTACAGGACAACAGGTATAATCATAACAATGGGACGGGTTCATCTATTAATCCGCGTCGCGTTGGTCATTGGACCTAAGACTGAAAAAACTTATTATTATTATTATTTTTTCTTCTTGCTATTTTATTCAACCTTAAAAGAGAACTTCTCTTCTTTTAATCACATTCAAACATATTGGTCTAAATTTCCATAGAGAAATGCTAAACTGACACAAATTTCACCATAACTTTTAAGAATCCTTTTTAAGATTAAAATATAGATTTATAATAAAAATTCAGGAAAAAAAAGAGAAAAAAACTACATAATAAAAAACAAAGAAGGATCAAGAACAAAGATTCCAAGATTATAATTAATTCTACGTTAAGAAAGACTCGCTTTATAGTTTTTTTTTACTTAGAAATTAGGCACATGAGTTCTTTTTGCACATGTCAACTTGTCAAGATTCTGGAGTCATATGAAGGGGCTAGGTTGCTTAAGCTTCTCAGTTATAGTGCATTATAACACTATTTAGCTATTCATTGTATAAATTTTTTTAGAGAAATGTTATATCTACTACAATTTCACAACAAATTTTAAATATTAAGTTTTTTATTAGTTTTAATTTAAATTTACTATCAAAATTACTTTTTAACCCACCATTAATTTGTCACTTAAAATTTATTGTGAAAATATTGTGAACATTTCTCACTTTTTTTTTTAAACTCACTCCTTATCTGTCCCAGAGAGTAGATTCATGTTTTGAAAAATGTAAATACTATGCAAAGAAGAAGTTTGCTGAATATAAAAGTTTAGTTGGGTTCATGGATCTTATAATGGGTTTTTTTTTGTTTTTTTTATTTAATGAATAAGCTGAAACTTCATTAATTAATAATAATACACTAATTTGTAATAAAAACTATAAGGAATTCAAAATTATAATGAAATGCATTAGATTAGAGGCATGAGAATAAAAATTAGAATAAAACAATCAAGTTGAGGAGTGGAAATTTTGCTCTTTTTAAGAAGAAGGTTCAAGTCATCTATGATTGGCCAAGCCCACAAATTGGTGCAATAGACTTACATTTGGCTTGTCCCTTCTAGCATACATAAATCCGATTGAATTGTCATCAAGGTGACTCGATATAATTTGAGGTTACAATTTTAAGTGGGAGAATTTTATATATTTAAATATCAAATAATAATTATTTAACTTTCAATAGTAATTTTTTTTTTATTTAAAATCTATTATTCTTGTTTTTTAAGATGTAAAATTATTAATTAATTTTTGCAAACATCTCTTCTTCAATTGATAATATTTCTAATCTACTTAATTTTCTTGTAAATAGTGGGTTAATCCCACATTGAAAAATGAGTGTAAGTTAAAGAGGTTTAAAGTTTGTGCTGTGTATTCAAAAGTTAGACATTTTTTTTATATACACCACTGTCAATTTCTTTAAGACATTCTCCTATCTTCCCGTGTGTGTGTGTTAAAGTGCTTAGTATTCTAAAAAAAATACTTAATTTTCTTGTAATATAATCAATCTTCAATTTATTTATTATAATTTTGAAAGAATTTATTATACAAAAGCAATTATAGTAAGTATTGTAAGTACAATTTTGTATGCAAGACATATATATGGTATAGAATCTTTTTTTTTTTTTTTCATACAATAAACAATGTTTATAGTACATGTTTGAACATCATTGTGATTATTTTTCATATTCTCTTTTTGTTGAATCATTTCATGACTTCTTATTTTTATTATTATTAATCATTGAATTCAATTGTGAGCATCATAATTTTCTATTATATTTTGTACGTTGCTATTAAAAATTTATCAAAAGATCCTATTTGAAATTCATCTCTCTCTCTCTCTCTCTCTCTCTCTCTCTCATGTATACGAGTAAAAAAATATTAAAAATTAGATTTGTATGTAAATAGTAACTATGTATATTTACTTGGTTGTTATAATAACAATCCAAATTCACACAAATTTACGTGAAATGATGTGAGTGATTTTGGAATTGAATATGCAAAATTTACCCTTTATGCTTTTATATATTGACTGATATGAGTGTTCACGAGTTATGTTGGATTGAAAACTTTGTCAACCCAAACTTGACCCAACCCATATTTAGAGCTTGTTTGGCATAAGTTTCAGCTTTTAGCTTTTAATTTTTATGTATAATTTTTTAAAACCTCACTTTTTTTTTTTATCACTTTTTCAAATTTTTTTCAAGGTACAAGTATACTTAGTGTTCATTTGGGAACAACTTATTTAAATTTTTGCTGAAAATATGCTAAAATATACTTATACCTTGTAATTTTTATAAATTTAAAAAAAAAAAAAAAAAAAAGAGGTTTTAAATTTTTTTATATAAAAGTTAAAAGTTAAAAGCTGAGCTTATAATCTAATTCTAAATGGACACTTAAAAGGATCTAGAACCCAACATATTAATCCATGATTTTAGAGTCAGGGTGAATTGGGTTAGATCAGATTTATTGAATTGGTGGCTTAAATTCTCAAGCAATAGTGATACCCAAAAAAAAAAAAAAAAATCATTAAAAAGTATCAGATATTTTTCCTCACAAAATTTTGGTTTCATTACTTGATATTCAAGAAACTAAAAGGTCCACATCTAACAATTAAATGATTTCACAAGTTACACCAGCACCTAAATCCACACTTCGTTTCTATTTGCATAGGTAAATAGGACCATCCCAGGTTGTTGTAGACCAAAAACAACGTTATTCTTTGCTTATTATCACAAAAGGATCTCTCCTTTTGGTTTATTCACACCAGACTGTGGAACTTTAAAAAAAAAAATCCACTAAGAATATTAAGAAAAAAAATACTAATTATTGAGGAAAAATGGCTTGCAAACGTAACAACATGATTCTGAAATTATGGCCAAAAAAGCAAGCAAAGAAAAATCTCCATAATAGTGGATTGGTAATAGGGGCACCTCTTAGACCTCTAGAGTCTCTAGACTATCAAAAGGAAAAAAAATAGAAGCGAACCAAGACATCAGATCAGAGAGTTGGCCTCTCAAAATCACATCAACAGAAACCCCTATATTTTTTGGTTTTTGATTCTCTTTGCTATTTAAAAAAAAAAAAAAAAACAGATTCTCTTTCTTTCAATAGGCTATCAGAGTTCACTTTCTCCATGTTTAAGCTGGAATGAGTTAAAAATTGAGAGTGGGCCGAGTGGCGCGTGTTGAAAAAAAAAAAAAAAAAGTTGGACAACAATAATTTACACAATTTTTGCTATTGTGAAAATAAACTAATGGATTCATTTGAGTCTATCTCTTTACTACCCACCATTTGTCATATGACATACGGCTAGTTATGGTAAAAATTAAGTAAATTATTATTATTTTGAGAATATTAAGTATTTTAACATATACGGAGAGAAGGTCTTAAAGAAACTAACAACAATATATATTTAAAATCGTTAACTCTTGAATATATAGCACATAAAAGAAGCTGACAATAATATATATCCAAAACGGTTAACTCTTGAATATATAACACAGATTTGATAAATTATTAGCATAATGATACAATCAAAAATTATTTTACAATATTTTTATAAATAATTGATATAGCAAAAGTTGGTCCATTTTTTCTAGTTCTCAATTCCATCTAATCCTAATTTTCACTTACCAATTATCACTTGTTATATTAGTAGTTTATTAAGAAAAATTGTGACTTTTGGATTTTTCTAAATTATTATGATTCTAGCTTAATAAAAAAAACCTTAGTTCTTTCAGCAAAAAAAAAAAAAAAAAAGCCTTAGTTCTTGTCAAAAAAAAAAAAAGCCTTAGGCAGTTCCAGGTACAGGAAGACTCAGTACAATCTCAGTAGTACACACTACACAACTCACGTCCCTCTCAATTTCTGCACACACAAACACACACTAGCACACCCCTCCCCACCCTGACAACTCGTATCACCCACCTGATTTGCCTCTCTCACTCTCTCTCTTTCTTTTCTTTCTTTCTTGGGTCTTTCCACAGTTTCTCTTTTTCAGTCACCAACCTTTGCTTTACAAAAAAAAAATTACAAGAAAAAGAAACCACATACAATACTTTATACACAGATAGAGGGAGAGGGAGAGGGAGAGGGAGAGAGAGAAAGAGAGAGTGTGTATGTTTTTGTGTGACTTTAGAGAGAGGGAGAGAGAGAGAGGTTGGTTCAAGTTCTAACATTTTCATGTCTTTGTGGAACATGTTATGTTGTTAATCACCACCATAACCATTCTATAGTCATGACTCCCAATGCCTTTCTCGTCTTCCACCTTCTTCTTCTTCTTCTTCTTCTCCCTTCAGCTCCACTTTGTATGTCCTATGAGCCTCGTAACCATGAGGGTAAGCAAACCCCATGAACCATATACAGTAAAGTTTTCATCTTTTTCTTCTTTTTATGTTTTTGTTCAAAATTTTAGTCTGGGTTTTTGTTTTTTGTTTTGTTGTAGTGGAGGCATTGATAAACATTAAAGTAGGTCTGAGTGATCCACATGGAGTGTTGAACAACTGGGATGAAGACTCTGTGGATCCTTGTAGCTGGGCCATGATCACCTGCTCTCCTGAAAACCTTGTCATAGGCTTGTGAGTTGTTGTATTCTTCTTTCTTTTTTTGGTTCTATTAATCTTAATGTCATACAAAAACTGACCACTCCATTTTCGTTTCTGGCTCTTTTGCAGTGGAGCTCCAAGCCAATCTCTGTCTGGTACTTTATCTGGGGCCATTGGAAATCTCACTAATCTTAGACAAGCGTAAGAATTTCTGGGTCATAGTTTGTTTTTGGTGTTAATTGCTTGGCCTTTTGAAAGTCGAAATTTTTGACTGTCTGTGTGAAGGTTATTGCAAAACAACAACATCTCTGGCAATATACCACCGGAGCTGGGCACACTTCCAAAACTTGAAACGTTGGATCTATCTAACAACCGATTATCCGGTGTGGTTCCAGGGTCTCTGGCCGAGTTGAATAGTCTCCAATACCTGTGAGTAATAGTATCTCACTGTGTTTGTTGTTATCCTGCTCTCTAATTTAAATGGTAGCCAAGAAAGTGGAGCTAAGGAATATAAAGCACAATCTGATTTTTTAACGTTTTCTTTTGTCCTCGTTGAAAACAAATTTTTATGCTCACAACCAATTAGTCATACAGTTGTAATACACTATTTTAAGGCGAAAATTGTAATTATAGATATATACATATATATACTGTGTATAGTTTATGTTTTGGGATTATTTATGCAATTAATTATATGATCTTAGTTAATACTGTTTATTTTTGTCATGTTATGAGACTAGGAGGCTGAACAACAATAGCTTGTCTGGGCCTTTTCCCGTGTTTTTGGCCAAAATCCCTCAGCTTGCTTTCTTGTAAGTATGGTTTTTCGTTGTTTCTCACTTTATGTTCATTGATTTGTTTGTTTGTCATCAGTATGTCTTGAAAACTGAAAAAATGTGCAATATCTTGGTGCTTGGTAGATAAACTTAAAAATTAAAAATTGTAGTTTGAAAATATGTAAAAATATGTGTGGGTGAAAAAGTGTATAGAAATACGTGTAAAGTGTATAGAAATACGTGTAATATTGTTTAAAAACTGAAAATTGTTGTTTGAAAACGTGTATTTCTTCAATTGATGAAAACTATTTTTGTACTCAGGGACTTGTCTTATAACAATCTCAGTGGACCAGTGCCTAAATCCCCAGCTAGGACCTTCAAGTATGGTTACTATGCCACTGCCACTGTCTCTCTCTGACTCTATTATGTAGACAATTATTGTATTTACCCTGATTTTGCTTTCTGTTTCACATTGTCTTATCTCATCTAGTATTGTGGGAAACCCATTGATTTGTGGAACTAGTTCCAATGAAGGTTGCTTTGGATCGGTCACTCTTGTCCCTCCCTCTTCCTTCCTAGAATCATCACCTGGTAATGCTCCAAAGTCTAAACCCTCCTCTGGTTTTAGACCGTCTCTTTCTTTCTCTCTTACTTTTGTTTATTAAAAAAATAATAATAATATTTTTAATGGTCTGATAGGAAAACACAAGTCCAAGAAACTAGCAATTGCACTAGGGGTCACCATCAGCTTTACCTTTCTCTTATGTCTAGCAATTGCCATTTGGTGCAGAAAGAGACAGAGAAACCAAACTATCCTACACATCAATGGTCAGTAGTATTCACTATTCAATTGAGAAACTCCTCTAGTAAACAACAATGACTGATTTTGATTTTTTACCTCAAATTGGTCTTTAATATTTTTTGCAGACAACCAAGAGGAGGGACTTACAAGCTTAGGCAACCTAAGAAAGTTCACTTTCAAAGAGCTCCAATCAGCCACCGAAAATTTTAGCTCCAAGAACATCCTTGGTGCTGGAGGTTTTGGAAATGTATATAAGGGAAAGTTGGGAGATGGAGCTATGGTGGCAGTGAAGCGGTTAAAGGATGTGACTGGAGCCACAGGGGAATCTCAATTTCGAACAGAATTGGAGATGATCAGCTTAGCAGTTCACCGGAATTTGCTCCGGTTAATCGGATATTGTGCCTCCCCTAATGAGAGGCTTCTGGTTTATCCTTACATGGCTAATGGCAGTGTGGCCTCCAGACTTAGAGGTTGGTCCTATCTTACTTTGCTGCAACTGCTGTCACTAAAATTCTTTGTCAGCATGTGTGTAACTGACCAATTTTTATTTAATTAAAAAAAAAAAAAAAAAAAAACATTGTTGGCATGATTGATTTTTATTGTTCTCTTGTTAGAGCACTGCAATACCCACAATTTGATCTTGCTATGGACCACAATTGGTTGGGGTCGTGTGCATATCTGTTTTAGTTCAAACGTCCAACATGTGTGTTTGGGGCCAACGTGTAGTTCATTTTAATTTCTGGATATCTTTTCTTTTGCTTTAATCGGTAATTGTTTCCAATGGCCAATTTCCTTATAATAACGAAATTCCAAATATTGAGAAATTTTTTTAACTTTAGTCTGATAGGTTTCTGTAATTTTCCAAATTCGTTGAAGTATTGGTCAATATAATAAGTCAAATTCTTAACCAAATAAATATACCACCAGACTGACTAATGATACAAAGAACAAAAAGGTTAATAGCCAAATTTAAGCTTAAGTTGAAACTTCCTTTTACTTTAGGCAACCTTATGGATGCTTTTTTCTTCCCATTTACAAGCTGTATTACTCAAAAAATATGTACTTAATGAGTTTTGAGGAGGCTCTTTTTTATTTGATAACGTTTTTAGATCTTTAAAATTGCTATGAGACTATTTGATCAAAATCAAGAGGCAATCTTATCTGAAGGTCGCTGTTAAGATGCCGAATCTGAATCTAGAATTTGTCCACCTATATGTTATAAATATATATTAACCACTCTGATCATTATATAATTTTGATGAATAAATTGTTGATGAACATGGTGTGACAAGTTAATCTGGATGCATTCTGCTATTGGTAAAATCTTATGAGTCAAATAGAAGAAAAAGGGCAAAATGAATGGAAGTTGAAGAATGATTTCTTACTGACATAGAGCTACATCCCCCACAATGTGTTTTGCTGAGGCGTCAATGTTGATTTGATTACAACATTTTCTTCTAAGTGCTAAGAACTGTTCTTAAACCTAAATCCACCATGTATTAGCAAACTGCTGATATCCTATTTCGATTATGACAGGAAAACCAGTACTTGACTGGAACACAAGGAAGAGAATAGCAATTGGAGCTGCTAGGGGTCTTGTTTATCTACATGAGCAATGTGATCCAAAGATAATCCACCGAGATGTAAAGGCTGCTAATGTGCTCCTGGATGATTTCTATGAAGCAGTTGTTGGTGATTTCGGCCTTGCAAAGCTCCTTGACCATGCAGACTCTCATGTTACCACTGCTGTCCGAGGCACTGTTGGCCATATTGCACCAGAGTACCTCTCTACCGGCCAGTCATCTGAGAAAACTGATGTGTTTGGATTTGGCATTCTCTTGTTAGAGCTCATAACTGGAATGAGAGCTTTTGAGTTTGGCAAAACTGTTAATCAGAAAGGAGCCATGCTTGAGTGGGTAAGTTTCCTCTGGAACTACTGTAAGCTTAAGTCTATAATTCTATGAGCAAATGAGAAGTATCTGGTAGGTTTGGCTTGGAAGTGAAGTTTAAGGTCACACCATAATTTTAATTACTATTTAGATAGAATTTGAATTTCTTTTTTGGAAGTGATGGCATGGTACATTCTCAGTTACTTCAAGGTATTGATAAAAGTACATGCAGAGGGTAATTTTACATAAGAAATTAGTGAATGCTTAGGATTTGCATTGCATTCATGGCTACAGGGCAGCATGTAAATTAGGTTAGATGGAATTTATGATAAATTATCACTTATACCAAAAGTTCAAAGTTTTCGGCATTGGTAAATTCAATCATTTAACCATTATTCTAATGCTTCCTCTCTTGTGTTGGTCCAGACTCCTTAGTCCTTAATAAGTGGGGACTAATGCTTCCTCTATTATTCTAGTGCTTAGTTCCTGTGTAATTCTTGTTCTGCTATGTTCTAATAGATTTATATATTCAGGAGTTAGAGAGTGGGTTTTGTAGCTATACTTTTTGTCCCAAAAAATAAAGTAGTGTTAACCCAAAAGCCTAGTATTTTCATGTATAAAGGCTAAAGAATAAAGTTGATAATGTTGGTGACAGGTGAAAAGAATACAACAGGAGAAGAAAGTGGAAGTGTTGGTGGACAGAGAGCTTGGAAGCAACTACGACCAGATAGAGGTGGGGGAGATGCTGCAAGTAGCTTTGCTATGCACTCAATACTTGCCAGCCCACCGCCCCAAGATGTCGGAAGTGGTCCGGATGCTTGAAGGTGACGGCCTGGCCGAGAAGTGGGCAGCATCACACAATAACACCAATCCCAGTATGAACCACTTTCACACTAACACTAATCCCACTGCATCAAAACATGATGACAATGGTCATGATCGTTCAAGCATGTTTGGAGCTGGTGAGGATGATGATGAACATTCCTTGGATTCCTTTGCCATGGAACTCTCTGGTCCGAGATAGAAAAAGAAAGTTCAAAAAGAAATAGAAAGAGGAAAAAAAAAAAGAATTCTTTGTCTTAATTTAATTTCTTACAAGTCAAGGTATCTTTGCTCCCAAAAAAATAGGTTTAGTTTTCTGCTTGATAAAACTTTTGTGTTGTTTATAATTGCGGGCCTCTCTAGGCTTGTAATGTAAATAGTGGGGTATTAGTATTAGTACACTTTTCTATTCCCCTTTTGCATTTTATTTTGTATGTATTTGGCGGTTCAATTAGAAATGTAGGAAAGTATTAGGGGGGCATGCTATTTTGCTATGTGTGGGATAGGAGTATAGGACTATATATAGTCTATAGGATACATCATAAGATGCTCTGTTCCCAAGTGTGAGACAGAGTGTTTTGGTAAGGTTGATTTTGACTGTTTTTGAGTTTTGACTGAAAAATGTTATGAAAATTTTGTACTGTTTTTCTTAGCTGTTTGTTTGGTGGGGCAAGGGTGAAACTGTGAAAGGATCAAGTGTCAAAAAAAAGCATGAGCTGTAAGGGGTTGTTTTTTTTTTTTTTTATATTGCTTTTGCAGGGTCACGCGCCCTTTATTTTTGCCCAGTTTTTATTCTTTTTGGTAAATCAAATCCCTTTCACTCACTCCATCCCCACTACTTCTCACTTTTTATGTGAATAAGTTCCAAATTGCTGGACCTCTTTTGACCTATCTCTCATATTCTCAAGAACATGCTCCAACCCCAGACAAAAAATGTCAGCAAGGCGTGGCCGACTGGCCGTTATGTCTAGAAAAAAAAACATAATAAAAACTTCTTTATCATTTGTTAAGTCATATATTTGGTCTTTTGTGAAAACCCATATATTTGGTCTTTTAATTTCAAAATCTACTCAAATCTTTCTTGAATTTTTTTTTTTCTTTTACACTTAAAACTTCTTTTATTAATTACAATTATTTGTTAACAAAAATTTGCTTATCTCAATATTCACCAATTATCCTTAACAGTTAAAAATACAGAAATTAGTCTTCTTACACTTACCACTTCAATTTGTTCCTCACCAAATGAATTATCAACTAATGTTAAGTCTAAAAACTAATACTAATAATGACAATGAATAACAATAGTTTAGCAATGAAGAGGTATAGAGTAGCTAATGAATCTTGAAAGCAAAAAGACTTCAATTTCAACGAATAAAAAATATTTATGTCCTTTACGTATTGTCTGTGTATTATATTTTGGATGGACGGGGCAAGAACTGGGTGAGAGATCTTTGTCTCGACCTGCACGGCAAGGTAGGAATGAGTTTTGGCTGTCTTGCCACACTCTAAATATATTATTTACTATGATCTCAATAATATTATAGCTTGTTTCGGAGAGAAGAAGGATGAGTAAAAATTGTAGAATGGAATGAATTGAAAGAGAGGTACGTGGAGAAGAAATTGAGATGTTGTGTTTAGAAATGGCAGGGTTTACATTGTCCAATATAACAAAAATTATGAAGTCACTTTTTCAAGTAGTTTGAAATTGTGAGATGTTTTTAGTTAATATTGGGTAGTGTATAACGTTACTTTATCATGGAGTTCCAAATGATAACTTAATAATAATGACATTTTTATGGTCTTATATTTGTGGTTCGATGAGTTAAAGAAGTTTAAAGTCTGTGTTGTGTATCAAAGAGTTAAGTCATTTTAGATATACACCACTGTCAATTTTTTTAAGACATTCTCCCCTCTCCTCGTGTGTATGTTAAAATACTTAGTATTCTTTAAAAAAAAAAAAAAATTTGCCGTTCAATTTTCCCATGGTCTCATTTTTTTTTTTTTTTTTAAATTTTAACATGGATTTATGTTAATATAGCTTTTATTATATATCAATTATAAAATTATACTCATACAATATATATACACTAATTATGAAAAAAAGTTTGTACTAAATATTTCTCACATTTTATTTGAACACGAAATCCAATAAGATATAGAGAAAGTCTATAAATATACCCAAAAAAAAAAAAAAAGTCAAATAATTTGACATCTTATACTGTTGCAAATCGGTAAGAAAAAAAAAATTGTTAGTAATGAATTGAGCCCAAATAAAAACTCATATAAACTCGCCACATCAAAATGTGTTAAAAATGCTGACAATTTTTTTAATAGTGCTACAAGTACTTTGAGTTTATCACAAACTATAAAAAAAACAACTTAAATATTTAGTTATTAGATATTTTTGGTAGAATAGTTTGAAAATTGTTATTTGTAATTTTTTGAAATACATGTAAATGAAAAAGTATATAAAATTTTGTATAATATTATTTAAAATGTAAAAATGTGAGTTTGAACTCTCCCGCCAAACAGCCCTTAAAATCGTCAAATTACAATTATTGTCATCTCAGTTTTTTTTTTTTTTTTTTTTGGGGGGTGGGGGTGGGGCCGTGGGGGGAGTTTAGTGTAACTTAGCTTGTAGGATATGATATGGACTTATGGAGTATCTTGGTAGCGGGACCCGCTAAAAAAGTTTTAACGTCTATGTTCTGTTGAGTTTCCCTTGTTCCAATCATACTAGGAATTGAATTGAAGCTTCCAAGTTTCAGTCTCCAAGAAACGACCTCGATATTTAATAATCTTCCTCACAAAAAAGCTTCGCAACAAAATCCAATTCCTTTAATGGCCAATCAGTCCTCTTCCTCTTCCTCCTCCTCCTCGACCTACCCAATTCTCTGCGCTTCCTTCAACCAGGACGCCAGGTTGCTTCACCAATACTCTCTATTCTCATCCTTCTATTTTTTATTCTCTTCCGACTTAGGGTTTCTTATTTCCGGGAATTCATTTTCTCGGGAAAAACAAAATCGAATTCTATTGAAACAAGCGGATAATTCTGATTGGTTCTATTCATAAATGTATTGATTGATTGATTTTTTTTTTTTTTTGACTTTTGGTTTTTCCGAATTTGCAGTTGCTTTGTGATAGGGACAAGGGATGGTTTCAAAGTCTTTGACACGAATACAGGAAGACTCTGTTATGAACGAGGTGAGTTTTCCAATCAATACTCTTACATGGTTTCAAAGTCTTCTTCTTTATTTGTCTATTTATTTATTTATTTTTTATAATTCGAGTTTTTATTTAATTTTATTTAAATTCTTAATTAGTGAAAATTACATGCTTATACTTAGCTTGTGACAAATACCTTCCCTGTGGTTTGCTTTCCTAGGCATTTCCGATAAGTTTAACTTGATTTGATGATGTGACAAGTCTCAATAATATCCATTAGGAAAGAATTGAAGGAAAAAAAAAAAAAAAAAAAATACTATTCTACCAAAAAGCTTACACCTTGTGAATTGACAAATTATCGATTGTCCCAAATGAAGCTATTAGGAAATCGTGAATTTTATCATTTAACTATGATTTTAATACTTTCCCTTACATGTGGGCCCAGAATGGAACGCAGAGCAGAGATAAGGTTGGACTTAGGGCCACCTGCTATGATAAATTACCAATTGTCCCCAACATTTAAGCTTTTAGAAAATGGCAAATTTAATTATTTAACCATAATTCTAACATGAACAGATGCCTAGGAAGCACGGACACTTCACAAGAAAGAGAATTTCGTTAAAATAATCTTAGACATGTGTGTGTGCATGCGTATATAGAGAGAGAATAGTGACATGGTCAAAATTTTTGACAAATGATTTTTTCATTCTTTTATTACACACCTCTAGAAAAGAATTGAGCTCTTATCTTATGTCCACACTTGAAATTTGGATTTACTATAGCTTAAATTGAAATCCTAGATTCAGTTCATTAAAAGTAATCTATTTTCTTTTGCCTAGCTATTGGAGCCTTCATTATTGTTGAAATGCTGTTTAGCTCCAGTCTTCTTGCCATTGTTGGAGCTGGTGAACAGGTGCTTGTGCCATTTTACTCATAGAGTGTGTTACAATGTTCATTAACTTTACCTGCTCATTACTTACTAAGGTTGTTTCTGACACAACAGCCATCTTTATCTCCCCGCCGTCTTTGTTTGTTCAATACAAAAACTGGAACTGCTCTCCGAGAATTGAATTTTTTGACTTCAATACTTGCTGTTCGCATGAATAAGAAAAGGTAAAAGATCTTACCTAGAAACTGAATTTCTGCCAGAGATTCTTGTTTTGATTTTCTGATGCATGAATTCAGGATGATATTTTAATAATTTTTATTTGATGTTAATTATCAGATAGAGGGGTTGGGGATTAATTCTTAAGCATTATGTGTTTCATGGTGATCCTACATAACTTAGGGTTATTGTAAAGGAGACATGAATCATGGCTGTCAGAAATAATAATTATGGGGAATATGAGCAGGGAATTAATGTTCTCCTTATGTGAGCAATTGCAGTGTTGAGCTAAGAAATTTGAAATGCTTCTGTTTAGACTTGATAGGTATTTTTCTTGTTCTTTTGCTCTCATGGTTCTTCTGCAAGCAGTAACACATAGGTAAACAGATAGGTTACCATAGTAGATTCACAAGCACACACTTTATTTTCCAAATATATACTTCACAAATTATGAAATTTAAGGAGGCCTACTTCATGTCGATTTTGGTGGCTTTAGAAACTTCCATCTAGAATAGGAACTTTTATTTATTTCTAAAATCAGTGGTGAGTGGGACTTGGCTGGATTTATTTAATTAAAAATGTTGTTAGATCAATAAATTTAATTAATTATTTTCTATCAAAATTTAAGCTTTTACAATGACTAGTAATTTATTGATGCATCAAAGTAGACGATCTTAAGTTTGAACTGTACGTCCATTCTAGACGTGCCATTTATGGTTGAAAATTTCATGTCTTAGGCTTACTCATTAAGGGGAGTTTTGCCTCACATTGTTAAAAGAGAGTGTACAATGATCCAATTCATGATTTACAACAAGCTTAAATTTTTGAGACAGGTGATAATTTATCAAGACTTTTTCATAGGATATTTGGACATACCATTCCTTACCTTCACAAGAAAAACTAAAATGAGTTCCAATAAGAACCTGATACGGTCATTCAACATTGCAATTTATCTTGCCCATTCCTTACCTTCACAAGGACAACTAAAATGAGTTCCAATAAGAATATTATATGGTCATTCAACATTGTAATTTATCTTGCTTCAACTCACAATTTTGTACTTCAGGCCTTGGTGCTTTTAACTTGAGGCTAAACCTCACATATAATTTGATAATATTTTGTCTGTTCATGGAATCAGTTAGACCTTGGTGGTGTATAGGTACTAATAATGTCACAGATGTGCTTGGGATTCATTATGTTCTTGATCTTGTGCATTAAACACTTCTTATTTGGTAGAAATAGAGCTTCACCATTAGACAGGATTATTTTTTCATGAAGAAAACTCTAAGTTGTGTTTCCTTTCTCATTGATAATTTTGATTGGTTGTCTTGGCAAATGCAGGCTTGTTGTTGTTTTGCAGGATAAGACATATGTCTATGATTTAAATACTGTTAAAATCTTGGACTCTATTGATACAGTGCCAAATCTAAAAGGTGAGGTTTAAAAGTATTTGTTTTCTACCTAAAGTGGTATTCATAATTTGTTTACTGTGGATTATTTGTTTTTTCATAATATCTGGTTTCCTGTTTCTCTTAATCTTATTGTCTATTTTTTTCTTTTCTTGCTATTATTGATTCCTTCCATTTCAAATTTCCATTGGTTATAAGTGACTGTTTCTTTATGTTTCTTGAGTACTTGGTGATCCCTATTTGGCCTTTTTCCCCTGTAATGAACTTCTTTACTGGTTAAAAAAAAAAAAAAAAAAACAGTGGTAGAACCTCCCTATTCATACAGAAGTGAGATTAAAATGGTTTCCAAAGTGTGTAAGTACTTTATATAACTGTACCTGGAAGGACATCTTGGAATTTGACTTGGAGGTTGTTTAGCCAGTCGGATAAATCTGACAATACATAAAATGAGTTATATTTTCTAACTCTGCCACTAGTTACGCAATTAAATATAATATCTGATACTTTTCTGAGTACAATGAAAATAATAAAGTTCAAGAGTATCAGTATCAGAGTATGTGAATAACATGCAACCTAAATGACCATTCGTAACTTACAAGTTTTATTTTGATATGCACAAAAATGTTACGGAACATGCAGCATATTCTTCCTGGATGTCTAATCAGACTAATGTGAGAAACTGCTTTGGCATGATGCTTATGAAGTTTATTGAATCTGTATGACTCTACATTAAGACTAGGTTTTATTTTAATATAGTTAAGAACAGGCACAGAAGCTTAGGATAAGCAAATGAAAAGGCCATCATGCAACTATATGACTTTTCTGTGATATTATTGTCTGAGATATTGAAATTTCTTGAGCAAGGATTACATTATTGAATTTAAGTAAGTTCTATAGGGACTATACAAAATATAATTTTGAACTTGGGAGGGTATTTTTATCTGCAATATCTTTTACATGCTCCCTTTGACTCATCCAATATGAACTTTGGAGGTGAGTTAATATTGTATTGGTTGAAATTATAATGGTTGGTTCTGATACTCTGCATCCATGAAGAAACATTTATACCACCTGTAGTTCTGTGTTACTCTTCCTGTAAGCATTCTTGTTGCTACAATGACCTCCATTGCTACCAGATACCTTTTCCTTGGCTAAAAAACTAATCTTATCCAAACTTGACCCCAAAGTTTTCTGAGCTGAAGGAAAATATCTAAATTTGGAAACAAAGTCATACCTCTACAATTTATTAATTTCTTACTTTTTATTTGACTTGATTTAGTATTTTGGTTTATAATTTTCAATTATGGCGCAAGTCATCAAATAGTTATATTTCTTTTTATTTTTTATTGGCAAGTTACACGTGTCCAGTGGATTTTTGAACATATGACCTCACTCCACCCACTTGTGAGAGAAGAAAATGCCATTTGAGCTAAAGCAAATTAGCCAAGCATTTATATTTCATAACAATCTAGCAGTCATACTGAGATAGAATCTGTAGAGCTTTGTCTGTCAAATTTTGAATTCTGCAGAATTAACATGACATTGAATGCTTAGATTAGTAGAAGAATTTTTTTTCCCTTTTTCTTTCTTTCTTTCTTTCTTTTTCAGGGCTTTGTGCATTCTCACCCAGTTTGGATAGTTGCTTCTTGGCTCTTCCTGCTAGCACTGTCAAAGGGTCTGTGTTGTTGTACAATGTCATGGAGCTCCAGTCACATTGTGAGGTCATGGCATTATCCCTTCCTTATATATATATGATGAAATAAATGATTAAATAACAGGGCTCCTTCCACCCCCCCAAAAAAAAAAAGCTGGGACTCAATTTTTTTGTCTATCATGATAACTCTTTTTTGTTGTGCTAAATTAAGATTATTGTTATCATCCTCTTTTAAGATGATGCTGATTTTGGTAGTAGGCATTTTAAAAGTGAATCAGAGAGCTTTTCTGCTTTCTATCCTCAAGTGGGAAGATAATTAAAAATATAGAATATCTAGATGTTATTTATGGACACTTGATGCTCTCTCTCTCTCTCTCTCTCTCTCTCTCTATTTTCAAATTTAGAATTTTCAGAAAATCAGTCACATGAACCATAGCCCGTTGGACATGCTAGCTTTTTCTTTGAAGTCTTGCGGCATTTTAGGACCAGTGGGCTACCTAGCCTAATTGCCTTGAGGGTCATGAGTTAGGGTGACCCTTAGGATGAACCTCTGGTCATATTTGCTGATTTATGGTTTGAATGGGTTCATTTTTTATTCATCTAGGAGCAAATTTTTTGAAACTGTTGTCTTTCTTTCATTTGTTATTGGATATGGAAATGAATCATGATCCTTTTTAATTCTCTAGCTCATATTATTTATATTCTCACTCAAATTGAAATACAGATAGATGCGCATCGTGCACCTCTGGCTGCAATTGTCCTTTCTTCCAATGGGATGTATATAGCAACTGCTTCTGAACAGGGAACCATAATCAGAGTCCATTTGGTTTCAGATGCAACTAAGGTGCGAATAGCACACCATCATTCACAGTATTTTATACATGGAGATCATCTATTGTAATTGATTATATGTTTCAATCAGGCTGTCAAAGACACAGCCACCACACAGGTGGTACACAATAAAACTACTAGTGAAAATTAGATAGTGAAACTGCTGATGTCTTAAATGGTTGTTAAGAGAATCACTTTGATCCAGAGAGGTTTCCTAGATTTAAATAAGTAATTTTTTTTTTTTTAATTTAAAAAAATTTGTATGTGGCTCTAAATATCTTTTGTTAATTAGTGTAATGGATCTCAAAAGTGATCCACCATATGTAAAGATCAAGTCTTTTTGTGGCATGCATGTTATCTATGATGCATAACCATCTGTGCCCTAGATTTGTCCTTACCCCTCTGCTCAATTAAACTAGAGTTATTTTAATAAGTAAATATAAACTTGATTCTTGGAAGCAATACAATGCAGCCATCTTTGGTTGTAATACTTTGGGTTTGGAATCTAACTAGTCTTTCTTTGGCAGTCATATAGTTTTCGGAGGGGGACATACCCATCAAATATATTTTCCTTATCATTTGGGCCATCTATGCAACTTCCCGATATTCTTGTGGCCACAAGTTCTTCCGGTTCTCTTCATGTTTTCTCTATGGGATTTGCTATAAATCAAAGGTCAGAACTACAACTTTCTGTTGCCTTCTTTGTATTTTTGCAATTACAATTTTTTTTTTAAATGGTAAGTTACACACACCCTAAATAATTTGTTGAGGATCCATAGACATCCCCAAAATTTTGGGACTAAGGCTTTGTTGTTGTTGTTGTAAGTTACACACTCAATGGATCTTGAACCAACAACCTCACCCTCCTACCAATTTTTATCGGAGAAGTTCATGCCAGTGGAGCTATATCTCATTGGAAAATGGGATAGAAACATAGCCAAATATTGTAGGATGTAATGTCATTATTGTTAATTTGTTATACATCTGTTTTATGAAAGTCTTTAACTATTTTTTTAACCTGCTTTATAGTTACCTTGTATATATTTCTATCTATGTTCATAGAAATAGTGCCTCAGCCTATAAAGTTCCTTGTAATTGGACCTTCATTGATTCTGTTCAACAGTTGTGTGGTTCTTGCTAGTGACAAGGTTAAAGGCTAAAGAGCTAATAAAAATACTTACCAGAAGTTCAGAGAGAGAGAAAGAACATGGCAAAGGAGTCTTTTGCCATCATCGTAGACAGTCAGCTAATAGAGGGAGATATCACCCTAGGAAGAAAATATAGGGGTTTGTAACACAGAGAGAGAGAGAGAGAACATGGCAAAGGTCATTTACCATCATCATTGACAGTTAACTAATAAAGGGAGATTTCACCTGAGGAAAGAAATAAAGGGTCAGTAACAATATAGATTAACTCGAAGGAAAAGTAGTTTCACAAACCTGAAGGGAACTCCTTTAGTGCAGATACCATATACAGGCCTTCATCACATGGCTGGACAATGGAGGCCTGCTGCCAGTTGGCCTGACTGATATTTATTAGATCTTATTTAATCTAGGAATTTAATTTGAATTTGCTTTTATTAATTGGTTTATGATTTATTTCCTTTCCTACTTGGTTTAAAATTTATTTAATGTCCTAGCTTGGTCGGAAAGATACTTTCCTTCACTAATGTAACCTGGGAACCCTATGTAAAGGCCCCAAGAATCAGTATTGTTATGCTTGAGTTACTTATAAAAAAGTAAGAAAGTATTTTTTTGGTTGAGTTGATTAATAAAATATATGTTGGAATCTTTCCAATAGTTTGGTGCTGACTCCCACGGTTTGTTTTCTTTTTCTGCTTGGTGCTGATTCCTAGTTTATCTATTTCTTTCTATTCTATTTGTTCCCTGAAATCTTTTATTAACTGAAAGTAAAAGCAGCATAATTTCACAAACCTCAAGGAACTCTTTGTAATGGATAGAAACCTTGTGAGGTAGTGTCTTGGTGTCTCTATAACAAAGTTCCATGCTGCTTATATGATTTTTTAAAATTTTTTTTTTTAATATATATATATATATATATATATCTCGTATATTTCTAACTAACATAACCTTCATTTTTCATCAATTTCCATGCAGCCTAAATGGGGTCTAGCCCCCCTTTTAAATTTTTTTATAATTATGCCCTGTTTTTGTGTTTAATGTCCGTTTGGTAACAACTTATCTAGTTTTTTGCTAAAAAGTTTTTGTTGAAAATATTGTAGATAAAAGTTAAAAGCTAAATAAAATAAGTTGATTGATGTTTTGCTAAAAGTATTGTAGCAAAAAAAAAAAAAAAAAAAACTAAAATTTGCTTATAATCTAATCCAAACGCACACTTAACCTGTTTGGTATCAGCTTTAGCTTTTAGTTTTTATGTACAGTTTTTTAAAACTTTACTTTTTCTCGCATTTTCTCACTTTTTTAAATTTTTTCAAGGGACAAGTATACTTTAGCACACTTTTAGCAAAAAAAATTCAGCAAAAAGCTAAATAAGCTGTTCCTAAACGGACACATAGTGTTATATATTATTTTCACAGCCAGTCCCAAGGTCAACGTAAAATTTAGTCACTTTATTATTTTGAATGTGTGAACAGTTGTAGTTTACAAAGGATTTGCAAAATCATCCAATCCTTTTTCTCTATATCTTTCACTTCTTTGCTGAAACAGGAAATCAAGTAGTATTCTTGGATCAATAATACCTGACTCCGTTGCTGATGCACTGGATCCAACTCACCATCAAGTACTTCAATGTGCTGTTACTGCAGGAGTCAAAAGGTGAAGCAGTTTATAACTGATATAATGTACCCTTTATTGGATTAAATAACTAGTCTAGTATATTATAGCACTACAAATATATTGGTATGCCAGGGGTTGAGACATATGTTGGGGCATCTGCTTGACTGAGATTCAACAAACAAAATCTGTACTTTCAATTTCCACCTTTCCCACCTACCCCTCTATTATTCTCTTGAGCTAAACCTAAACAACTTCCAAAAATAATATAGAAAAAAGGGTGATCAATAGGACTGTTAATAGCCTGATTTGTATTTTATTTATTACACATATCAAATTCTATTTTATTTATTTTCTTAGTTCCATGGGAGATTAAGGTCTTTATTTTTTTATTTGATTAACGGTGTTATTTCCATAGTGTTTAAAGTTGAATATGAATTTGGAGAATATTTTAAAACTGTGAGGGGAAATGGAAATTACAAATGCAGAATACAATAATACAAAAGGTGTATGAAACTGCATAAGCAAGATTATACTTGATGGCTACTATCTTTCAATTGAGTTTCCAGATGAGGAAGAGATGTGGCAGTCCATTAGATATTAGATCTTGACGTTTTTAAATGGGCATATAAAAAATGACCTTTCTAGTAGATGTAGGATATTGACATTTGTCAAAATATCTTTTTTATTATGGAAGTGCATTGTTGCCTGTTATCTTCTTCTTCCTTTATTTTTTATTTATATTCTTCTAGCCCTTTTATTGATGCAATGAAGTGTTCTGTTCTGGTACAGCAATTCAGTGATTCGCAAAGTTGACAAGGTTGTTGCTGATACGTCCACATCTGAAATTGTATCTTGCAAGTGAGTTTTCTGACATTGTGCCCATCTTCTTCTTCTTTTTCTTTTCCCCAAGATGAGAGGAAAGGGGAGATTCAAACTCATGACCTCCACTTCATAAAGTGTGGTCAATATCTGATTGTACTATCCTTGGGTTTAAACAATGTTCATTCTTCTTTTGTGGGGTTTCCTTTTTTCTTCCTCAGCACTTTACTGTTAGGTTTTATCTTTTGTCAAATTAGCTTAATACTACATTAATAGATCACTTAACAAGTTTCATAAAAGGACTATAGAGTTCAACAATTGAAGAAACTCAACAAATTCAAAGAGTTTTGTAGTGATCTTAATGGGCATGAAGAACTTTTGGACGTACTCTGTATGTTAGCAAACATGAATTCATTGAACCTTTCACACTGATTGCCCTTGCAAAGTTGAAAATTCTATAGCCCAAGAAGCCTGCTGTATGCTTGATATTTTAATTAGACATGTTCCGCTGCATGCCTTCTCTTCTGAAGGCAAGTTTTATGATCTCATATGATATTTAGGTGTTGTGTCAATACTCAAAATTGTTTTTTATAATGTCAAATGGGTGACATTATGGTATCTTTAGAGTTATGGTGGTGATTTGCATATTAATATTACGTGGAAAAGAGTAAATGGGTCCTTCCTGTACATAATTTTTTTGTTTTTTGTTTTCTTCTTTGCTGTTTGTACATATTTTTCTGGCTACTTCATTTTTCTAATTAAGTAGTCTTCTCTTAATACAAGTTTTCTTACCTATCAAAATAAAATAAAATAAAGGAGTAAATGGATCCTTATACACCACTCTCACGGTGGTTACTGCTTTTGCTATTTCCCAGACACTACCTCGAACTTATATTAGTGATTCCAAAGTATCAATTGTGATGGGATAAAGTTTGGCTTTCAATTGGTATGGAACTATCTTTTCCAACCCATTACATGGTGATTTATAAGACTATCCATGTTTATTATTTAAACAAGTCACCTGACTCATTTAAAAAGTTATGTGACTATAACATGGATAGTCTCTTCAATTGCCACATAGTGGGTTGGAAAAAGATAGCTACAAACTGGTTTGGAGTTGGAAATTTTCCTTTGTGATGTACACATCCTTTGGTGACTTAGCTTAGTGTCAGTTGATAACTTCAACACAGTCACTTGATGCTTCTGGTGATTTCTCAGATCAATGCACAGGATGCTGTTGATAGCTATTATACCTAGTTGATGTTGAAACAAGAAAGATGGGAAATCTTGAACCTTGGACCTCAATATATAGAGGGCACCAGTGCTGCCCATACCATTTCTCGTCACCTTCTCATTTGTTCTAATTTCTGGATAAATAGAGCCATATTAATGCAAATTTTGGTTAAACTTATAAAAGGATACCAAGTAGTTATTTTGGACGAAGTTCATGGTTCTCTGTTTGCTGTGAGCTACCAAATGCATTGGAGATACAATCCCTGAATTCTATGTGGAGATAGGAAACATTTGCTGTTGTTAATCTTTCTTGGATATGCAGCTAAGGAATTTAACTAGCCTCTTCGTAGATATATTGCTTATTTCTTTATAATCTCCTAAATAAATTGTGGGAATCTTTCTATTGGCTTATGTTCTTTCTGTTTTGGATTTTCTAGGGCTACCATATCCATAATTACCTACAATGGTTACTTCCAGGAGTACAGCTTAAGTATCAACCTGCAGAATGACCCTGTGTGGACCTTGGAGCATGAATTTAATCTTTTAACAGTGATCTCAGATAATGCCATTAGTTTATGATCAAATGTTGCATGACATCAACCTTTGAAGTCTGCATGTTTGTGTTACTACATGCTATCCTTGACCTTTCAGCTCGCAGGATCTCATTGCATATCTATTGTTGCTTACATAACAAAACCGATCAATGAAGTTATGAAACCGAGGAAAGAGAATTGTTGAAAATGGTTGTCCAGTGCAAGGGATTAGCCATTAAGGACGATGAAAGACTTCAAGAAGCAAGTATTTAAGACGTTTGTATAAGTTATTCAATGCATGTTCCTTGTACAACACTTTCTTAATATGAAGTTCTTGTTGGCATGGAAATATGTGTAAAGCAAGCTTTGAATTTAAAGAGCATCCTTGTAAATATTACTTTGGCAAGCATTCAGTTATAATCTTACCAGTAAAAAAAATTGCAATACTATTATGTATATTGCTATTATGTCCACTTTAAGATGAAATCTTCAACTTTTTCACATGTGAACCTCAAATTATTAAAACTACAAAATTTGAAAGTAAATCTCTACATATTTCATGAATACGAGATTAGTGATGTGTGATAAGATTAGAATAAGAAAACATAATGTAGAAGGCCTATGTTTCTTAGATGTTATGCTTAATTAGAATTAAGAGATCATAATCATCTATGGTCAGGATTTAATTCATACAAGTCCATCTTACCCTTAAAACTTTTTTTTTTTATATCTTTTAATTTGGTGGTTCGATTAATGCTCATTAACTGTTGTTTTGATCATTATAACCTCAAGATTTATTTTATGAGAAGTATTTGGAGATTAAACGGCTAGAATTATATTCTTGCCTTGGAGATATGAGATGGTGATGATATGCAGTGCAATGCAAGTGAGGTTAAATATGATTTGCAAAATGGAGTGTCTACACTGTTTTACAATATAAAAATTTTAATCAAGGCCAAAAATTTTAATAAATAAGATTTATTTTTAAAATATTATATTCTTTTCAAATGTTCAACATTCTATTAATACGTTTCATACTATATTTGCAGTAGTTTAAAAGTGTAAAAAATTTTAATCTTTAAAAAAATTTGCTCTTCCTTTCTCTCTCTATCAAAATTAAAATTAGAATTAATAGTTTTAAAAAAAATTATTGAAATCCATTGTTCAATAACTGAAGTTCAATTTATCAAAATAAATAAATAAATAAATAACTGAAGTTCAACATTTCTCAAAGAGACAATGATCATCTAAAATATGATATTCATTCTGAAACTAATTGTTTCGACATTTTTTGGAAATTCAATTGAAGCACAATGACATTGGTCAAGTTCATCATCCCCAATTTTCAAAAGGAAATGAATGCTATTGTGGCACGTTAAAAAGTTGATGCAACAATTGATATGAAATGACGAAATAAATGTAACAAGTAGTGAATGAAATGACAAAAGTGACAGCAATTTTTTTTATTAAAATTATTTTAGTATGAGAAGGCAATGTGATTGAACAGAGTATGTGTTATATATATATATATATATATATATGTATTTTTTTTTTAATTATTTTTTTTAGAAACAACAGACAGAGTGCATACATAATAATTGGGAAATGATAGAGTATGAGAAGGCATACATTGCAATCGATGATGAGTTGGCAGAGATTCGCCATGTGGCGAGCGTTCTCTTCCTTGCGCTTCTTCGCACCTTGATATGGATGGTCGGAATTGACCTTGGTTGAATTTAATAGAAGACTAAAATGGCCTTACCAACCATCGTTAACCACTAACGAGAAGAGAAGCCTGGGTAGGTCATTGGGCTGTCTCGGCCCAACTCAAGCCGGCTAGCTACCAAATAGAGTTCACATCTTTTTATTTGTTGAGATTAACCAAATCTCTCTTGTTTTTTTTTCCTATTTTAAATACCTACTTTTAATATACAAGTTACAACAACATACTCCATAAATTTTTTTTTTTTTTAATTATTCATTTATTCTTCTTTTCGATGGTCATGTTGTTTCACCAGCCATATATTTCCAATAATCATAAATATGAATTAGGACAATTTTCTTGTATTCTTACATTATAAATAAAATAATTTCTTACTAAAAGTTTTGTAACTCGTTTAGTTGTCATCTTTTAATATTTTCTTTACTTTTTATTTCACGGATGAATTGACATAACATAAAACAAAAAATGAAGATGAGACCCATAATTTGAGGGGGCAACCATCTTAAATTTTAAGGCATCATATGCATTATCAATATTAACTAAATTAGAAATCATGCCTATTTATTAATTCACAACATATAACAACAAAATGCATGAAATTTGAGGCAAATTGAAAGACAAAAGAGAGAAAACTAAGAGAAAATGATACCTTTCAATCAACGACAAGAAACTAGTCTCACTAATAAACTTTTGTCTTGGGTTTGAGAGTGGCAATAGCATGGATGACTTTTAGAAGATTTTTTCCAACTTATCAAACCTACCCCAATCCAATAAACAAGGGGTTGTAGAGATGAAATTAAAGAACAAAATTGTGAAGGTTGTTTCATTTTGTTCTCTTAAGTCTTAGATTTTTCATTTTGACCTACCAAGTTTGGTTTTGTTGTCAAAATAGTCTTTCCATCCATATCCTGACTAATCTAGCTTTAGGTGCAACAAAATGATGTTGATTGTTCTCTCTCTCTCTCTCTCAACAACTATATAATCACATATGTGAACTAATTAGTCATTTGTAAACTCAAATAAAACTTGGTAAACCAAAATGAAAAATCTCAAATGCAAAGGAGCCATATTGAAAACAACCCCAAATACAAGGGCTAGAATTGTAAGTTGCTCATTTTTAAAAAAAGTTGAGCAAAACTAAGATAAAATCATAGTCAATAAAAATCATAATAAAAGATCTAAAGAATCATTGTAATATTTAAAAACAAAAAGGTAAATTGGATTTCGAACAAATTAAGTTGTCTTTGAACTTATTAAGTGATGATTCAAATGATCATCCAAATTGCAGATGGTTTTAATCACATCTCACATGACCTATTTTCAATGAATCATGTGACTTGTTTATACAATTTAATGAATTATAAAATTCAAAATATGTGGATGGTTTTTATAAATGGTTGCCTAATTGTTTGAAGAATGTTCATCCAAACCTATTTATAATAAAAACTTTGCCCTTACCAATAATCATGCTCTGAATTTTGTCTATGATAGGGGCGTTAAAAATGTGTTACTTGGTGTTGTTATTTAGAAATCCAGGGCAGCCAAGAAGTCCAAAATTTTGCCTACCATGGGGAAGTTAAAACATATTTTACTTGGGGTTGTTAATTGGAATACAGACCAAGGTTACCAGAAACTTGGAATTGGGGATTAACTATCATTATTTCTCTATTTCTTTTGGAGTATTTTAAGTTAAATTACGTCAGCTTGTCATGTGCCTTTTGAAGATAATATATTGTTTTATGATCCCAGGTCTCATAGCTGTAGTACCCAGTTGATGTAATGTTTAATACTAATCTTTTTTACCCCCCCTGAATTATGCAATAAAATAATCATAAAACACACTTTATGTTTGGCATTGCAAGGGTCATTATCATATGCTTCCAAGTTTTTTTTTTTTTTTGATAGGAATATGATGTAATGTTTAGTACTCTTTCTTTCTTTCAAAATCAGTAGTGACGTTTACGAACACCGAATATGCTTCCAAGTTGTATCCATATGAATGGTAAAAAAAGTCGTATCCATATGCTGAACTTTTTGGCTAAAATGGGAGATGCTGGAAATGTCACATCTACTTAAAATTTTAAAATGTTGTACCAGCACAACAGTATCTATATGCGTCTTAAATATACTAATTCAATAAATATAGTGATAAATGATGTATCCAATTTTCACATAATTTCATAATATATTGAAGTTGTCACCTATGAGTGGTCAACACTTTTTGCCAAATACTTTATATATAAATTCATCATTTTTTATTTCCAACTCACAATAGACCTTCTCAAAAAAAAAAAAACCCATAATAGACCATTTTAACATATTTTAATATTTTTGTGTGAAATTGAGTGTCTGTGTACAGGATTTTTTATTATAATTTACTACTTTCTATTTATTAACAATAAGTATAAATTTTGTAGTGTTATGTTGGATTCTTTAAGTTCTGAACTATTTATTTCCCTTAAGGAGATGGTTTATCATGCATATCAGATATATGTTTTTTTCCCTCTCACGTGACGGTGGACCTCACATGAGTTTTTAGGGATGGGGGACTGGAGAGCATCTTTTATGAGAATATTATCCCCGTAAAAACACTTCTCTCTCTCTCTCTAGTAAATAGGATTAAATTAACCAATAACCAATTGACTCTCTCTCTCTCTCTCTCTCATGAAATTTATTCCTAAAGTAGCATATTAAAAATCATTGACTAAAAATAGTGATAGATAACAGAAAGATCCAACATGCTAAGAGCCTTGCAACTCAGCTTGATATCTATTGATGTTCTTAAATAAGACATCTAGAATTTAAATCTCAACCCCTCAATTATTAAAAAAAAATCCAACACAATATTCCTAGGGAAAGAACAACGTGATCAAATTCATATGATCAAAGTTTTAGAATATCAAATTATGAACATATTAGATATTATAATTTTTTTTGGGTAAATTACGTATTTGGTCCCTATACTATACACCATATTTCAATTTGGTCTCTAACCTTTTAATTGTATCAATTTAGTCCTTAACCTTTTAATATCGTGTCAATTTAGTCCTTATTATTATTTTTTGGATGAAAACTAATGACACGTCTAATAGCCAAAATAAAAAATTAGCTTTCATTAATGTGATAATACACTAAAATTTTATTTTGGTTGTTTGACGTGTCATCAATTTTCATCCAAGATATAATAACAAGGACTAAATTGACACGACATTGAAAGGTTAGGGACCAAAGTGACACAATTGAAAGGTTATGGACCAAATTGAAATATGCTGTAAAGGATAGGGACCAAATATGTCGTTTACCCTTTTTTTTTTTTGAGCTTACTATAATTGTTATACAAAATCACAAGAGATGGTCTAGATTTACATAATAGTTTTTTTGTCATTCATTTACTAAATGATTTTTACTTGCTATAAAAAAATAATAATAATACTAAGATCCATTTATTATATGATATATCTACTATATCCAGACGCCGATTTGGAACAACTATTCCACCCCTTTTTTAGGTATCTTCTTATCTTAAAATTAGGAGCCTTGGGACCAAGTCATTTTCAAGTGTTCATGTTTATTATATTTTATTAAACAATAGTTTTACCTTCTATTTATCTAATACCTTGATGGTGACTAAAAACTGTTCACATGAAATCCCTTATTACATAATGTCATGTTCCATGCTAACTGGGACAGAATTTTATCCAACCCTTTTTAAAAGAAGGATAAGGGAATATTTTTGGGATGTAGCTAGAAATTGTTCCGGCACTCTACTACCTTAGTAAAAGAACTGTTTTTATTCCTTTTTTACTATTATATATATTATAAAACTGTTTGTTTCTCCAATAAAAGAACAGCAAAATTGTTTGTATTGAAGTTAATAATTTATAATGCTTCTCTCAAAAAAAACATTTTATATATGCTTAAAATTTTTTTGAATTTATACAAAAAAAAAAAAAAAAAATCGTTCAGAACCCATTTATACTATTGTATCCTTGTATGGCAAAGTCTTTTTGTGGAGACTTGGACATGTCAAATTATTCTAAAATTGAATTATTACCAATATTAATCTAAAAAGGATTTTTTTTTTTTTTTTTTTTTTGTGAAAAGATAATTTAAAGAATTTAGTGGTTTTGAATTTAGAATATGCTGTGAATTTATTTTCAAAACATATTTCACTAAAAAGTATTTTATTTTTAAATAATTTAGTAATTACAATAGGGATGAGGGAGTTGAACCCTAAATGTCATATACATACTAAAATGTGTCAACTAGTTGAGCTACAAAATTCTTGACCACTAAATTTTTTTTTGAAAAAGGAAACAAATTTTAAAAATGAAAAAAACTTTTATTTTCCCTAAAACGAAATAACTAATTGTTGATAATTGGGTTTTTAGAAATGTAACATTTTGATTTAAGGGGCATGATGACTTGACGTCATTCTCACCTTTAAAAAATAAATTATTAAAATGTAAATTTTATTAAGGAAAAATAAAATTTTAAAATCATGTACATAAATTGATAATAAAAAATAAATTAAAATAAATAAGACCTTAATGTAAAACTAAGAGTATTTTATTGTATTAAGTTTACTTAGACATGTAGGTTTCAGTTAACTCAACTGGTTAAGTATCTGATAGTTAAATAAAAGGTCTGAGATTCAATCTCCGCCTACACTAAAAACCGATTTGTATCTTGGTTTGAAACCTCTCTCTCTCTCTCTCTCTATCTATCTATCTATATATATATATATATATATATAAGTTTACTTAGATAAATCCTTATGCATTAATTGTTCTTAGTATTTTTTTTTTTTGGTGAAAGTAAGTGGTTTTGAATTTAGAATATGCCGTGAATTTATTTTCAAAAACATCTTCTCCTAAAGAGATATTTATAATAATTCAGTAACTACAATAGAAGATGAGGGATTTGGATTATAAATGTCATGAACATACTAGAATGTGCTAACTAGTTGAACTACAAGACTCTTGACCACAAAAAATTCTTTTTTGAAAAATAAACAAATTGTAAAAATTAAAAAATCTTTTATTTCCCCTAAAACTAAATAACTAATTGTTGATAAATGGGCTTTTTAGAAATGTAACATTTTGATTTTTTTTTTCTTTTGAGAAGGGTAACATTTTGATTTTAGTTCTAAACTTCCAATGTATTTGAATGAATCTATTTCTTATTGATATAGAAATCATGTAAATAAATTCTTATTTAGACCTTGAACATGAGAGATGACCATGCTCGAAGCACTTAGACAACCTAGGGGAAAGATAAAATGTTAAAATGTTGTACATAAATTGATAATAAAAAATAAATAAGACCTTATTGTACGTTTGGGTTAGAATTAAAAATTAAAATTATTTCACTATTCAGCTTATTTTTGCTACTATTCATGGGCCCAATGCACTTTTTAGCACTATTTATGGATCCCACTGTATTATTTCAACTAACTTTTACTTTTATCTACAGTACTTTCAGCAATAATTTTTCAGTTTCAGTAAAATAAGCGGTATCCAAACACACTCTTAATGTAAAACTAAGAGTGTTTTATTGTATTAAGTTTACTTAGACAGTTCTAAAAAAAAAGGGTTAATCTCATATTGAAAAATGAGTGTGAGTTAAAGAGGTTTAAAATCTGTGTTGTGTATCTAAGAGTTAGGTCATTTTTGATATACATCACTATTAGTTTTTTTTAAGACCTTCTTTCATTTTTTTGTGTGTGTTAAAATAATTAGTATTCTTAAAAAAAAAAAAAAGTTTACTTAGACAAATCCTTATGCATTAATTTTTCTATTTTACAATTAAGAATTTAGTAAAGAAAAAAAAAACATATGACAGGTTCACGGGAATTTGAAAAGTTCCAAGTTATTAATAAACTTAACATATTAAAATAAATTAAAGAGAACTCACAAGTCACAACTCATCAATATGTACCTTCACCATCCAACTCCACTTAATAAGAAAAGAAATTGCACTTGTTTGATGTTGACATTTGAAAGACAATTCAACCCATATAATTGATCACTATTGCCCATATTTAAAAATCTCAAATCCAATTGAATAATTCAATTCATACTTGATCACTACTGCTCCATATACTTAAAAATCTAAAATCCATATATTTTTTAATCTTTAAAATCCTATTCCATATCTAATAACAGTGATCGAGAAATTAGAGTTTTTTTTTTTTTTTTGAGAAAAAAAAAAGAAAGAGACTTATCAGATATATAAAAGGCAAGTCAACATGTGTGACATTGGTTTCCTACAATTTTTCTTAATATATGCAACAAGTAGACGCCTCGCCACTGCCGGTATTTGATTGAAACCCGAAAAAGAGGAAAATGGGCCCCAACTAGATAGTGGACCCCACCTTCCAAAAAAATTATAGCTAAAAAATTGTGGCAAAGGGCCTCCGGCATGGTACAAAAGTGGGCCCCACCAAAATTTAAAAAAATCAAAATCAAAATCTTCATTTTCATTTTCCAAGAAATACTTTTCTAATAGTACTATAATAATAATTTTTTTGTCTTACACAATTTCTTAAAAAAAAAAAAAAAAAAAAAAAAAAACACAGACAGCATGTGCCATGTGGTAATTGAAATTCACGTGACGTGAGTAATTGCAATATTATTGCATTACAGGTCAAGCAAAAGCTAACGTGTAAAGCTAAATTTATCCATCTTATTATACCAAAAACTTAAAAGGCAAAAAAAGAAAAAAGAAAAGACCAAACCTCAAAACTACTGGGAGAATCATCGGAGTGTCTCAGATCATACACACAAACACACTCTTTTTTTTTTCTTCCTACTCTTTCGAGGTCTCTCCGAAATCATAGGTTGCTGTACTTGTTGTTTTTAGTTTTTGCTATTCTCGGTTACTGCTACGTGTGAGGATTGATTAATTTGATTCTTCCGAGGTACTACACAATTCTTATCTCTCAGAACTCAAAGAAACCCCCAAGACTCTTTTGGTAGTTCCAGTTTTATCGGAGTCTCTTTTATATCAGGTACTTTCCTTTCTTTATTTCTCTAAAAAAAAGAAAAGAAAGCTTCATGCCATTGTTTTAGATTTTTTTTTTCTTTGGTTGAGATAATAGTTTTTGTAACAATTTGTTATGAGCTGGGTTTCATGCAGATTGGAAAAAAGAATGGTAGTTTTTGGTAATGAATTGTTGTTAATAGATATGGGTTTTTAAAAAAAAAAAAAAAATTAATATGGGGTTTATGTAGAGATGGTCAGTGATTTCGTTGATCAAGATATAATTATCCTGTACTTGTTTTATAGTTATTGTCATTGAAAAGGCCTGAAGTTTATTATTTTAGTAAAATTTTGTACCTTTTTACTGTGATTTTCATATTCTGATTCTATGTAAATATAATAGTGATGACCGTGAAAGGCTTATTCTGTGTATTATTTTAGTTTATGAAAGGACATAAGAATATGTTCTGCTTTCAATAATGGATTTTTACTGCTATTGTTTTAGGGGCACTGTATATTTGTGAGGTTCTTTGAAGTTTGAAACCACTCCTTAATCTCTTCTTGATTGGAGGCTTGGAGTGGCTTAAGTTTATTGGGAATTTCTATTGAGACCTCGGATTGAAGATGAGAACATTGGCCCGATCCCTTCGCCACACTCGATTGTCTCTTCAGCATAAAAAATGTAATTATTCGGGTGGTTTTGTGAATACCCGGAAGCATTTGATAGAGACTAATACCGGGTCTGTTTGTAAATTTACTAACAATGCCGAATTCAATAGAATTCGATACCTCACATTTACGATCTCAAGAGCCATGTCAGCTGATGCTGCTAAAGTTACAAATGGAGGTTGCTTTTGATTTCTGGTTATCATTAATTGAATTTTTATCCCCTTGTATGAACAAAATTGTATTGAACTCTGACTCAATTTTTCTCTTTTTTTTTGTTGTTGTTGGTGATTTCGGTTATTTTTGGTTAAACTGCAGATGTGAATGGAGCAGGGCCTCTAGTTGAGTATGAACGAAGAATTGCTGCTGGCGAACTTGTGGATGGCGATAGCTTCCAGGTATTATACACTTCAGCCCTGCATGCTTGAGTGTCAGTTTTGAGACATAAAATTAGGGAAATGAAAGGTTAAAGCTCTGGAATGCCGCATGGTACTTTCACTTCTAGTCAACTTCTTTGAGAACTAAATTCTGCTTTTGTAGAGAATTAGTGCACTCTTTGAATTCACCTTGACCTATCGTATAGCTTATTATTTGCTTAATTTTCCCGTTATTAGCCAATGGACTTTCCGTCTAGTTGCACATCCACCACCTTATTGGTGGGAAATGTTAGGGGTTCATTCCCTTACACCTTCACTTATCAGGAGGGGGAAAAAACATTATTTGATTTTTGGATAATTGAATATTGTACGCCATTAATAACAGATATTGTTAGATGTGAGTATACTGTAAGATTGGTTAAGAGCTTAATGGACTTTGTACATAGTTGTAAGGCAATTACTTTCATATCTGCTATGGTTTTCCTAGTTGAATGGATCTAAGAGTGTTTTTGCAGGTAGACACCTTAAGAGAACTTCAGAGACTATATGATGAGCTTGTTGCTTCTGCTGATGCCTGCCGGTTGGATAGGTATTCGGCTTCTGAAAAAGCTGGAAGGTAAATTTTCCATTTTGTTATGATATTCTGATAACACAGACAAGTTCTTTATTTTATTCTGAATATACTTCGGCTAAAGAATTAAAAAAAAAAAAAAAAAAAACCCATTTGCCAATTAGTCACCAATTTGTTTGTATACAGGAGTAGGTGGTTGTGGTCTCGATTCATACCCCAATCTTCATACTCACCTGTCAAAGGTCTATATCTTTTTGGAGGAGTAGGGACTGGAAAAACTATGTTGATGGACCTGTTTTTTGATCAATTGTAAGTTTGATATGCAGATTTGATCTGTTACGGTTTTTGGCTTCCTTGTTGTTATGCATCTGTCATTCAGAAAAATTTAGAAATATTCCTAATAAGGGCATGTGTAAAGGCTATATGGCATTGAGATAGATGTTATTAATCTTAATTCTCTTGATTTCAACTCTGACTTATCACCATTATTACTGGATTTATCTGATATTACTCAATTTCCCCTTTGTCAGGCCCTCTAGTTGGAGGAAAAAAAGGATCCATTTTCATGACTTTATGTTAAATGTTCATAGCCGCTTGCAAGTAAGATTCCAGATATGTTTTAATTTGGTTTCATAAATGGGTCTGGTTAATGTATGCCCTTAGGGCATACATTAATCATCCATTTTTGGAAACATTTTATGGGGAATTGAAAAAACTATCAAAAAAGTTAATAACTTTTTCATTTTTCCATAAAAAGTTTTCTAAAATGGGGGCATACATTAGGAAAACCCTTCATAAACTCAAGAAAATTTATTTTCAATAAAGATTTTATTTTTTGTACTTATATAAAAATCAAAAAAATAAAAAATATTTTTCAGACTTAGCTCTAAGTTTCCTGAAGCTGATATATATTTTTCTAGTAAACTGTCAGGTAGTCCCGCCACTAGTAGTTTAGATAATTTTCGAAAAGGGCAGAACATACAATGGGTCAGTGAGCAATCTCTTGGATGGTTAATATCAATAGGCTTACAGGCTAGGCTGTTTTAAACCTCTAACTGGCATGCATATTGATGAACTATTTTACTTCTTTTGTCCTTTCAGCCTTATCTTATTGGTAGTTTGAGAAATTGATCTAGAAAGCTAAATCTTTTAGTTTAGTTAGACCCACAAATTTTGTCTCTTACGAACACATTGTGAAATTTGTTATCACTTCCCGGTCCAGAGTTCATCTCATTCACTCTAGTTTTTACGTGGCACCTAGTCTTATGCAGATTTTGAAGTTTGTCATGGATTTTGTATTTTGTATTTTTTTTTTTTTTTTTGCAGAAGCACAGGGGTGTGGCAGATCCACTTGAAGCTGTTGCCGATGAAATATCTGATGAAGCAATTTTATTATGTCTTGATGAATTTATGGTAAAATACTAATAGTTGTCATATAGTTGCCTCTGTATATCATACTTATCATAAAAAAGTTGCCTCTGTATATCACATCCAATTGCTTTGTAATTTTATAAATATCCTGATTTCCTTTGTAATGTGGCTCCCCATAGGTGACTGACGTTGCTGATGCATTGATACTAAACCGTTTGTTTAGACAGCTATTCAGCAATGGTGTTGTAAGTAGTTTAATTGCCTCTGTTTTCTTGTGTTCTTTGCTCCACAATTTATTAACTTGTAGATTTATTATGAAAGAAAACATAACAATTGTATGTTTGTGTTTGTGGTGGGAGGTAAGTACAGATTCTTGTCTCCACCTCAAATCGTGCTCCTGATAACCTCTATGAAGGTGGACTGCAGAGGGATCTTTTTCTACCCTTCATTGCTACTTTGAAGGTGTGTATATTGATGTTATCTTGTAAAGATTGGTGATTAGATAGCTTAATCCATGTGAGCTTAGCATATATTTTGCTCAAAAAGAAGTTTTTGCATTGATTTTTAACTTTCAAAAAACTTTAAATTCATGCCAAGCCACTTGTTTTGTGACCAAAAGTTTTCTTTTGAGTTTGTGTGTGCAATTTTTCACTTATGCCTGTGATTTTTAAGGAAGCAATGGTCTGATTATGCATTTGTTTATATATATGAGAAAGCAAAGACTCGAAAGAGTAGCATTTTTCCAAAGTTTCAGGAATGAGGCTTTCTTGTTGTTGTTTTAGTATTAACATGCTAAATTTTAAAATTATATTGTGTAGGAACGATGTATAGTTCATCAAATTGGTTCATCAATAGACTATCGGAAGATGACTTCGGTATGATATCAGCTCAGTTATATGTATATATGAAGTTTTGTCTGCATATTCAGCCGCTAATTCCTATTTACTATAGATTTCTAACTTTTCATGTTTGCCTTGAATTGCAGGCAGAGCAAGGATTCTACTTCATTGGCAAAGACATATCTGGCTTTCTCAAGCAAAAGTTCCAGCAATTGATTGGGGAGCACACAGCTAGTCCACAAGAGGTTGAAGTAGTAATGGGAAGGACGTTGCAGGTATCTGCTAAGTTATATTGTGCAATGGCTTATGCAGAGCATGTACTTGGTCAAATTTTTCTTAAACCCTTTCTTAAAATAATTAATATTGTTAGGTTCCTCTTGGTGCTAATGGATGCGCATATTTTCCTTTTGAGGAACTCTGTGACAGACCACTTGGAGCTGCAGATTATTTTGGATTGTTCAGTAAGTCAGATCTTAGCTTTCTGGATTTTGATGTGCTTGTTAGGATATATGTATAGCCAATTCAAAATTGTTGGATATCGCTATATTTAACTGAGATTAGTTACGTGTTATAGATCAGGAATATAATTTAATTGATAACTGTCATAAAAAATGACTGTATTATTGAACAGGAGAGTGGTTACACACAAAACATACAACTGAACATTCATAGATAAGTTTTAATGCTTATTTCTTTCTGAATCTTCAAATTACTTTTCCTTAGCCTTCTTTGCAAAAACAATTAATTAAATTTGGTGTTTTCTTTTCCTCTAAAAGTGGTTTTCTTTATGCTTTTAATATCCAATTCAAAATAGTTGGATATTGCTATTTTTAACTGAGATTAGTTTCGTGTTATAGATCAGGAATATAATTTAATTGATAACTGTCAGAAAAAATGACTGTATTATTGAACAGGAGAGTGGTTACACACAAAACATACAACTGAACATTCATAGATAAATTTTAATGCTTATTTCTTTCTGAATCTTCAAATTACTTTTCCTTAGCCTTCTTTGAAAAAACAATTAATTAAATTTGGTGTTTTCTTTTCCTCTAAAAGTGGTTTTCTTTATGCTTTTAATATCCAATTCAAAACAGTTGGATATCGCTATTTTTAACTGAGATTAGTTGCGTGTTATAGATCAGGAATATAATTTAAAAGATAACTGTCAGAAAAAATGACTGTATTATTGAACAGGAGAGTGGTTACACACAAAACATACAACTGAACATTCATAGATAAATTTCAATGCTTATTTCTTTCTGAATCTTCAAATTACTTTTCCTTAACCTTCTTTGAAAAAACAATTAATTAAACTTGGTGTTTTCTTTTCCTCTAAAAGTGGTTTTCTTTATGCTTTTAATATCCAATTTGGCATAGGATATATCGTAGCTTGTAGCTACCAAAATGTCAAGTTTCAAACATCTTTATGCTTTCTAGATGTCTGAAGTGTCATTCTTGGGTGCATATTATGTGTGTGTGGGTCGGAATTTATTCATATGTAACATTATTCATTTTTGTTTTGCAGAGAAATTCCATACCCTGGTGTTGGAAGGTGTTCCAATTCTTGGACTACACAATAGGACAGCAGCATATCGGTTTGTCACTCTTGTTGATGTATGCCCCAATTGTTCTCAACCGTTTCGACCTTTCTAAATATTATATTACTAAAAGTTGGACTTCATATACTAGGTTAGACTTGAGAAAACTTAGCTTCAGCTATTTGGTCATCCTCATGTCACAGATTAAATATGTTTGCCACTTGCAGCCAGCTCTTTCAGTTTATTGTCAAACATGGTCCTTTCTCCAACATAGTAATTTGGAAAAACTTATTATTGTAAGTTGTGGGAAAGATGAAAAGCTCAAAGAAAGGACCCATAGCAATTAAGAATTGCAAAAGTCTTGAGTCCCAAGTAAAACAACAGATATTGTTTTAGAAGCAATCGAAGCTAACTTTCGTGAGTTGCTTCTACCTTCTAGGCATGTCATGAATGTAGAAAAGTAAATCTTTCTTTGTATGGACTAAACAAAAAAGTAAAGAAAATAGGCTCTACTTGCTCATAGTGGTTGTATATGAAAATAAAATTTGAGTTCAATCTCTCTTGTAGTCATCATGGTTTTTTCTTATGACTTCTTGTTCCTTTAATTAATTTCCTCCTATTTTTCTTTTTAGGAAAAAAATTTATATAAATGCAACATTGCCATCAGTAATGATGAACTGATGATGCCCTTAGACTTTAAAGAATCCTTTACCGAGATAACGAAGCTGATACAACAAAGCCTTAGTCTTAAAATTTGCAGTAGGGATCCTCGACAGAGGGTCGGCCACATGAATAGGGGATGTTCATAAGAGAGTGACTAAATTTTACACTGGCTGCTGACCTACTACAACCATCCTTTACCTGGGTTTGGAACCGGCTGTGGACTAAATATATGCCACTAAGCTTAAACATAGGCAGAGTTATCTGGAACTGGCTGTGGACTAAATATATGCCACTAAGCACAAACTCAGGCAGAGTTAGATAAAGAAGCTGATAATTCACTGAAACGCTGGGGGAAGAAAAAAGAAGGATGAATACCCTTTCTTGGATACCAATTCCAAAGAATTTCTATTACTTGAAAGGCCATAACCTGAAATTGAGATTTTAAAAAATCATGTGAAAATATTTGAACTTGATCATCTCTCTGGCAAGGCCATTGTATTTACACTTTACAACTTGGAATTTTCCATGTTTATCTTCTTCTTCTTCTGATGAGTAGCTAAAATTGAACTAATTCTTTTACTCTTGCCACCAAAGGTAATGTATGAGAACAAGGGCAGACTGTTGTGTACAGCTGAAGGGAGTCCTCAAGAACTTTTCGAGAGGATAGTGACAATTTCTGATGCTCAAAACAGGGCACCTAGAACTTCTTCAAGATCAAGGAAAGTTGATGATTTTGACCTTTGTGTGGACAATGAACTGGGATTTGCAAAAGACCGCACCATTAGTAGGTACAGTGCCCCTATATTAAAATCTGGATTTTAACTATAGCATCAGTCCCTTTTTCTTTTTCTTTTTTCCTTTTAAATTTCTTTTAATGTGGTTGAGTAGAGATCGTACATGACCTTAATCATTTAATGCAGAGTTGGGAACTGTCTTTTTTCTTCCATTCTAATATCATGATTACCATTTCTTGCGTATGCACCTGACTTAGTGGCAACCTGATTTCCTTCATGCAATATGCTTTTATAGACCAAAATTGTACTGCAATTTGTATTTATGCAATCAAAGCAACAATGTTTCAACATAGCTATTCTTTTGCTTTTCTGTTTTGTGGAGTAGTTTATACAATGTCATAATCGTCTTCCTGCTGTAAGTGCTGATTGACACCAGCAATTAATGCAGATTAACTGAGATGAACAGCAAAGAATACTTAGAGCAGCATGCTGATATGTTTTTAGCTGGGAAGTAGCTCCCATAGGAAGGTGGCAGTCAGGTGCCTTACAGGAATGATATAGAGAAGTATCCGACATCTTACAGGCAACATGGGGAAGTATCAGATATCTTCCTTATCTGTTTTACCTTAGTCAATAAAATTCTATCCTTTCATATAGTGAGGTTTGGCTCTCAGTTTTGGTGCCAAGAGTAAATAATTTTTATCATATCTATCAATTGTATCTTGAATAAGGTGTAATTTATCATTGTAATGTTAATGTTCTGTTTTAATGGGGTGGTTACAAAGTTACACCATTGTCACCCAATTTATACTAGTAATGCTTTCACTTTTCACCTCACTAGATGCTGAGTCACATAAGATTATCTGTGATATAATCTGTTTATTGGTTTAGTATCCTTTAGGGTTTTTAGGATAACTCCATCATGGAGTTCTACTTGAATTGAATTTTGTCATACCATTAATAATCTATAAACAAATATTAATTAGCACTATTTTGATACTATTAGTTTATATTATTACTTATGTAAAAAAATGTTAATTTAAATTATTAATGGCGTGAAAAAATATACACAAAAATAGTTCTAATCTATCGTGGTTTCCAAAAGTATCATCCAGCATTTTTGTTTAAATCTTTTCTGTACGTTGTGAAATGAGTAAACTAAATTTTACCATGCCAATATTAATTTAATTTCATAAATCTTATCCATATGGTGTGAAATCGGTAAATTAGATTTTACCATGCTATCAATATTTTAAATTAATATCAAAGGGGCTAATATCAATATTTTACCATGCATGAGGCTATAGTTTTAGACAGGTCGTACATGGGGCCAGTTATAAACTTTATGATGGCTGGCTGGGCCTGGTACTCTCAAAATTGATTCTGGTCGGCTCCAGGAATTTTTTTTAGGGTTCCTTAAAAAGTATAAATTATACAATCTAATAAAAAGAGAAATTCATATATTGACAACAACAACAATGAAAAAAAACACACAAATACATAAAATTTACAATTGCCTTTTACGAGTTTTTATATTTTGAAATCGTTGCATAATAATTTCATTATCAATGCTACAACCTATATCTCTTTCAATGTACACAACCAAACAATCATTCATTCACTGAATGTAAAACAAATTATGGAGCAAAATTTAATTTTATTGGCATAAAAAAAAACTGGGTGTTCCCAATTTTTTTTTGAAGTGTAGACAAATAAAAAATTTTAAATTATTATATAAAAAAAAAAAAATTCAGGTTAAGGTGGTCTTGAGATCATCCTGGCCTTAAGGTGGCGCCGCCCCTGGTCATTGCGATGGGGAACAGATGAGAGTCTCTTGCAACCTGCAAGTCGTGGAGGTTGGATTAAGAATTTTTTATTTTTTATTATTTATTTTTTTTTGCACAAGGGAAGTAAAATTAAATTTGAAGAAATTATGCATGATGATGGCATTAAATTATATATTTTGATTGTATGTTGAATTTGGCCCAGTATAGTCCATGGGTATGTGATTGAGAAGTGAAATGATGATGCTGAGGTGGTTGTAAGACATAAACCCTGAGCCAGAAATTTGCCAACCCAAACCACTTTCCAAGCCCCATTGTTTGCATCACTCCTTTAAAAAGTAGCAATGCATTTATAGCCCAAAGGGGTTCTACTCAAATTAGGGACGTCAAAATCGACCAAAATCCATTTACTCATTCAAACCCACCCAATTATTTATTGGGTCAAATATGTATTAACCCAAATGAATTTATACATAATAATTTGATTGAGTTGGATTTAGGTTAAAAGTAATTGGTTAAATAGATGATAAATAGACCCAATCTAAACCCACCCATTTAACACCAGTCTCAAATGGTACGTTTCATATAGTATTGTATTTGTGCAATGATCAGATTTAGCTATTTATTTATGGGAAACGACCTATTACCAGGCACACTTTCTAGTGACAAGTATTCCCGAACTTTCCATAATCCATCTAGCCCTTTAATCAAGAACAAAGAGAAAAGTATTTCTATTAATGGGTTCTAGACAGCGTCCGAGACCCTTCTCCCAAAGCGAACATTATAATCATAAAACAATGAGTCAGATTTAACTCCATATTATATAGGGAAAGTTCAATATGAAAAAAAAAAAAAAAAATCTGTTAGATGTATATAAATATTAATAATTAATAAAAGCATAAATTTTGTAGAAATGAAAAGCATTTACCAATTTAATTAGAATTTATATAGAAAAGATCAAACCTAATTTAATCAAAATTTGTTATATTATATAAATGTTCATATAATACCAGTGACACGAACAAATTTGAGCCTTACGTGACAACATTAGAAAAATAAGCCAACATAATAAAAAGTTTATATTTTATATATTCTAGATAAATAAACCTCATCAAAAGCAGGAGCTGCAGAGAATATCAACAATAAAGAACTTAAAATACAAGTAATAAACTTATGGTAACTCGCCCATTAGCACCACCACAAATGGACAATGCATCACTTTCTGCTCTTATGAAAGAACCAAAACTATTCCCCAAACTCTATCATTTTATCAACTTTGCAATTTTACTTGTAACACTTGGACCCAGCATACAAAACTCCGCCCCACAGTGGTATCATTCTATGACTACTTCCATTCAACATCGTTGAAGTAATTACATGACCAAATGCATCCAGACTAACGTTGGAACGAAACGGAATAAGAACCAGTGTTTGGATCTTTGACAGCCTTGAAGTTGTCAACACTCATCCCGAAGCGGCCCAATAAAGAGTTGCCCATATCT
>CM032327.1:7716264-7897139 GCA_019022515.1 Quercus aquifolioides | reverse complement strand
GAGGCTGGAGCGGAGGGAGCAACTGCCAACGAGCACGGAGCACCGTTGCGCCGAAGCAGAGGCAGCACGATCTGCAATCTCCGATGAGGCACTGACCGTCACCGCTACGATCTGCGAAAAAGTGGGTTTCAAATTTTCAGTGAGATAAAGAGAGAGAGACTGAGAGAGTCAGAGAGAAAAAGTGAGAAATACCTTAAGGGAGGGGCGGAGAGAGCACCGTCGCACCGAGCACCGGAGCAGAGGCAGAGAACTCTGCGATCTCCGATCTCCGATCTCTGATCTACGTTCTGCGATCTGCGATGAGCGACGATCGGGCAAGCAACGACGACGACAAGCTAGCTGCAGCGACGACGACGGCGACGTGACCGTGGGACGGTGGGTTACTGGGTTTGGTTTGCTAGGGACCTGGGGTTTGGTTTTGGTCTGTGTATTGGGGGTTTTTTTTTTTTTTTTTGTTTGATAAACACCTCTGTTTTGCGTTTTGCTGGAGTAGTGGAGTTTGATGTGTTTTAGTATTGGATTTGGGGCTTGATTTCTCTGCCACTGCCAACGACGTGATGGATTGCAATTCTGCCAGCGACGACGTGATGCTCTGTACTAGTTTTTTTTTTTTTTTTTTTTTTTTTTTTTGGGTTGAGAATCCGTGGGCTTGCCGTGAGCGAGCTTGGGCTCGCCGTGGGCTCTGTTACATTTTTTTTTTTCGGATTTTAGTTCAAATTTGCTTTGGGCTTTTTTTTTTTTTTTTCCCCTGCTTGAAAGTAGAACAGATATATATATATTTTTTTTTTAATTTGAGGTGTTCCTAATTGTTGATTGGGGGCTGGGAAAATGGGTGAGAAATGGGTAGGGGGGCCGGCTGGTTCATGTTGGGGGGGCCAATTTATTTTTTCTTCCTACTCTAATGGGAAATTTTTTTTTTTTGCAGGGGCCTCGGCCCCCTCAAGCCACTATGTGGCTCCGCCCCTGCTTATCTCAAATGACTGAGATGGGTATTTATTAGTCCAAATATTCTTGCATCTAAGCAGTGCATACTCTTCGTTCTCTCCATCAAAAATTTCTGGCATTCCTATGAGTTGAGAACCTTGACTCGCAATATTGCTGGTTACTCATCTGGAAATTATTAGTGTTCATCTAAGATATAGTTCTAGATGAAAATGTGTATTGTACATTAAAAGTCTTGCTTTTGTAAATTTGCATTTACCTTTCCTATTTCCCCTTTCTCCTTGTTAGACAAGCCCTACCAAGTATTTCCCCAAACTATGATGTTCTTCTAACTTATTTTGAGATCACATATTAATGACCTTTTCATATATCGCATTTTTATGATGCATTCTTTCCCATTTGAAGGTTTCAGTAGGACATCACCTCTGCCACACTCAAAATATGCCTTGATATTTAATCCCTTTGAGTGCTTAAAAAAAAAATATATATATATATATATATATCAGCATAAAATAATTACACCTACCTACATTAACAATAAATAATGATAACTAATAATGAATTATCATATAACTATTTCAAAATATGAAAATTTGTAAAAGGAAATTATAAATTCATATTGTAGGGATAAAGACCCAAAATTATATATTGGGTCTTGGGCCTTATCCGAAAACGTTGGTATGTCTGAGGAGGGGAAAATAGTTGTGAGGGGTTCCAAGTTTGAAGTCTCGTAAGAAAGAAACGGGTTAAGGATGGTCTGAGGAGTGGATCCTCCTCAGACGTGATGAATATAGTTCAAATTTGCATTTCAACAATCTAGGTGACCCTCCAAAAGGCTCCCGCGATAAGGATGTGCATCATATATATATCAGAACGATAAGTACTCAGAAATATCTAAGGAAAAGCTGCTACCACTGCATTAAATGCACTGCATCTACTTTTCTAGCCGCATTTATGTAGAGAAGACCCTTGAACAATACTATCTAGCTACCACCACTCACAGAAAGCTAAAGAAGATGTTTGATGGGACATGTACTCAAGTGATGGCTTAAATGATCAACAAGTGTAGGATCAAAAGGGGACCAAAAGGAACTATATAATGGGAGAGACCGTGTATGAGAGGGGAATCGAAAAATGGAGAAAAGACTATTGTAGCAATTAAAATTGCATTTGTAATCAGTTCTGTTGATTTATATCATAATTGGCCTCCTCGGACAATGAATTCATTCAATTTTATAAGCCTTGTTTCTTGCTTGGTTATATTTTAAATCCATACTAGTCATTGTTAAATTCATAAAGGGCCTAGCTCTTTGATCTACTCTCTACAAATTTATTATATTAAGCTCGTTGGGCCAATATCCCATATCTGTTGGGCTTGGGCAGCAAAACGTGACCCTACACATATATTTGCATTTTTTTTATAATTCGATATATTCATGTTCTTTTTGTATTAAATTCTGTTTAATGTAAGTTTATTAATGACCTGCTGAAGAAAATTACTAGGGCCACCACTGATTTAAATCCCTCTTCTCCAACTTCCGATTTTTATTTTATTTTTTAAATGCTATAACTCTCAAGAATGCAAGTGCTACCACATAAATTAATTGTCTAAAAAAAAATCGAAGCTTGGATATTTTGGACTTCTTCAAATACTCTATACAGATTAGACAGTGATAAGATTGTGATGTCAAAGACACTAAAAACGCAAATTGTTGCTCCAATCGGGTACACACTAGCTTAGATCACTATAAATCAATTTTTATTATTGGTTAATTTTTTAAAATAAATTATGTAATTTTTGTTATTTAAGTACTGGGAATTTTATTAAATTGATTTTAGGTGTTTTCAAGGTTTTCTTAATTAGATACGTTTTATGTTAGAGAATTAATTGCTATCTATTTTATAATATATTTTACTTGAAATATAAAATTTCTAAAGTCCTTAAATATGCCTGCAATACGAAAAACCAAAGTTAATTAAGTTCAAAATTTCATTAATAAAATTTTGGAGAGTTTTTTCTCTTTTTTTTTGGTAGATTTCAAAGTTTTCGTTATAGATTTGAAAAACATTTTGTGAATTTAAGGATTTGGTTAAGCTAGAACGGGATCTAACTCTTTTACGCTTTTCATCATCTTACATTAATTGATATGAAAACTTGTTGGTATTCTGATATTTAATATTATCTCACATTCTGATCTGCATCAATTTTATTCCATTGCCATATCTATCAAATTCTGACCCTTAAGGAAAAAGAGGAATTGAGCAAGCCACAAAACACAATTTGCACGATCAAGTGTGACTCATACAAGATGAGAGATATTATGAAGAGAAGAAGGCAAAACCATGGTCGCAAATGCAAGATTTATGAACTTTTTTTTCTTTTTTATAGAAGAAAAAGATTTTTTACATTGACTCCGTGAAAGGGATTTGTTTATATCTAATTTTCAATTAACAAAAGGCAATTAGTAAGCTGTATTAATTTCATTACTTGCAGTGACATACATATACTCCCTTGCGAGTTGCGTCACACACTACAGACAAGGAAGTTCAGCTTTTTAGTTTTACTACGTAAGATATGGCGATTCGATTAACTTGATTTGATTATTTGGCACGAAGCCACAAACATGGAGGGAAGCAACAGACAAGGAAGTTCAGCTTTTTAGTTTTACTACGTAAAATATGGCAATTGGATTAACTTGATTTGATTATTTGGCACGAAGCCACAAACATGGAGGGAAGCAACTCATACTGTACATCTTTAACTTCAATATGAATTAGATTAAATCTCATTTGGTGGCGGTTGAAATATACATGTATACATATGTGATTATCTCGCTTACAAATTTGGTGGCTTCATTCGTTGTTGTAAAATTGAAAAGTTTAAAAAATTTGATGGTTTTATTCGCACGCAAAAATTATTATTGATAATTATTAACTAAGTATTTTTATGTCATCATTTTTTTGGGTAAATTATGTATTTAGTTCATATTCATTATATTATATTTTAATTAAGTCCTTAATATTTTAACTGTGTCAATTTAGATTGCAATTAGGATAAACTTATATTGGACAGTTTTTTTTTTTTTATTATTATTATTATTATTTAGTTTATTTTTACTATTATTCATGTGTCCTGTTGTACTTTTTTATACTATTTATGAGTCTCACAGTATCAATTAAGTCCCTAACATTTTAACTATGTCAATTTAGGTTGCAATTAGGATAAACTTATATTGGAAATTTTATTATTATTATTATTATTTAGTTTATTTTTTTTATTATTCATGAGTCATGTTGTACTTTTTTGTACTATTTATGAGTCTCAATATATTATTTTAACTAACTTTTAGTTTTATCTATAATACTCTCAACAAAAAATTTTCAATTTTAGCTAAATAAGTTATTCCCAGACGGACCCCTAGTCTCTAACCTTTTAATACTGTGTCAATTTAATCCATGCCGTTATCTTTTAAATGGAAATTGCTAACATTGCTGAGAGCCAAAAAAAAAAAAAAAAAACTTTTAGTTGATGTGGTAATAAACTAATTTTTTTATTTTGACTGTTTGTCATATCAACAATTTCCATTTAAGAGATAATGATAGGGACTAAATTGACATAACACTAGAAGGTTAAGAACCGAATTAACACAATTGAAAGGTAAGGACCAAATTTAAATATGGTTTAAAGCATAGGCACTAAATATGTAATTTATCATTTTTCTTAAATAAACATTTATAGTTGAGAGGGGAAGGATTTGGCCCTAGACATAAGTATTTGTTTAAAATTTTAAAAGATACTAATCCCTTAACTATTTGTAATTTGAAAATAAAAAGTCATCTAAAGGTACAGTTCTACACAGGGCATATCATGTGTTTTTAAGCTTGCAACTTGCACGTGTGCCTGGTTAATGGGTATTTTTTTAGCATTTGTAGAAGCAGACCCAAAAGTTAAAACAAGCTACAATAGGTTGGTGGCTGGCTGTTGCTTGTGGTATTTTTTTAAAGTTTTTTTTTTAATAAAAAGCGAGTATTTTCAAGCTATTTTAATGAGTAGTGTGCCAAAGTAAAAGATGTGATATAAGGTGTATAGTAAATACTATGTTAAAATAAATAACATAACTTTTTAGTGTGTTAAAATCTAATATATTTAGAACAATTGATGATAATGCTCTTAGGTTATGGCAGTTTTTGTGTTTAAACTTTTGTGGGTTTCACAATATAATAAATTAAACTATAAGATTAGGACACAATATTTTCCAATAAAGCTTAAGTGTTAAATTGTTAATGATGGATATCAATGGTAGATCCAAATAAAAATAAGTAACAATTTATCACTAGATTTTGTTATAAAATTATTGTGAAAATATTATGGACGTTTAGTATTATTTCAAAATAAATATATTAAACTTGATTCTGTGTTTGAGGGCAACAAGTTTTATTTAGATGATTTAAAATTTTTTTTTATGCAATAACTCACTTTGACTTTGATTGCAACACGTGTAGTTAGAAAATTTTATCTTTTATGTGTCTATATTCAACAAATCGTTTTTATAAGTTTTTAAGCTTATACTTTTAGTGTTCGTTTGGGATCTGTTTATTTTGTTGAAATTGAAAATTTTTTACTAATAATAATGTAAATAAAGGTAAAAGTTATGTAAAATAATACAATGAAATCTATGAATAGTATCAAAAAGTACAGTAAAACCTATAAATAGTAGCAAAAATAAGCTAAATAGTAAAATAGATTGACAAAAATAATTTTTGCCAAACGGTAGTAACAAAATCATATTTGATATTTAAAATTATTTGCTGTTTGAGAAAAATTCAATACAGATTAAGCCCTCTCAAATTTTTAAAATTGTTCAGAAAAATCTAAAAAAGTAAAAACACCGGCTTATTTCTATGTACTGACTTTTATTTTCCCCCCTGAGAGAAGCATTGGCTTGTTTATTGGGTAGGTTTAATACATATTGAATTGTTTTTAATTGTTTCCCAACAAAATAAAAAAGCCGCTTCCATTTTCTTCACAAAAAATAGTTGTTATTTTTTTTTTATATTCCATATTTGACCTTATTGACTGGCTTATATTATTAGAATAATATTGCAAATTCTTATGAGTTCTTACACCACTCCCAGTCAAAGCTGAATTAGCATGAGTGATGCCTCCTTTGCACATTATTGTGTTGGTACACATGGTAACTAAGGCAAAAATAGCCAAATATCACTATTTTTTGAAATTATTAGTGTTTTACTTCTGTTTTAAAAATATTTAATAATATATCACTTTTTTGAAACTTAAATTTCACAAACTTGATATAACTATTTGCCTGTATTTAAATAATGAGAAAAAAAAAGGTCATAAATTGTGGCCTCCTATCCCACGTGACCCTAACAAAAGAAAGAAATGAAAAAAAAAAAAAAAAAAAAAAAAAAAAAAAACTCACACCTTGAAGAATAAGAAAAAAAACTGAAAGCCACTGAGAAAACTATTTGTCGGTGTTTAAACAATGAGAAAAAAAAACATAGATAAGTCAACAATTGTTTGAATGTGAATGCTGGCAAAATGGGGCAGTGCAATGGAGGAAGACCTTGCTGTTTTTGAATTTCCTTTTTCTGCTGAACTTGAGACTTTAGTTGCTAAAAGATAATAATGGTTTGTACTATGCTAGACTAGCTGCTGCCAGTATGGCAGTTGAAACTGTGTAACCCTCCTTTTTTTTTTTTTTTCGTTTGAATGTGAATGCCTTTTAACCCAAAAAAAAAAAAAAAATTGTGGCCTCCCATCTCACGTGACCCTAACAAAAGAAAGAAAAAAGAGAAACCCACACTTGGAAACAAAATTGAAAGCCAATGAGAAAAACAAAAATAGATAAGTCAACAATTAGGGTTGTGTGAGTGTTGTGTTTCTTACATGGTACTCGGGTAATACATTGCAACGAACTCGAGTTCAGTGTAGCATTTTCAATTTTCAAGTTCCGCGTAATCGAGTTTTGTGTAGTACTTTTTATGGAACTTAATTTTTGAGTTCCCAGTAATTGAGTTGAGTTCCGTGTAGCAGTTTTTATGGAACTTAATTTTTGAGTTCCACGTAATCGAGTTTCGTGTAGCATTTTTAATGAAACTTAATTTTCGAGGAACTTAATTTTCAAGTTCCACGTAATCGAGCTCCGTTTAGCATTTTTAATGGAACTTCATTTTCGAGTTCCACGTAAATCGAGTTCCGTGTAGCATTTTTTATGGAACTTGATTTTCAAGTTCCACGTAATTGAGTTCCGTATAGCAATTTTTATGGAACTTGATTTTCTTAAACTTAGTTTTATGTTAAACTTGAATTTTTAAAACTTAGTTCCATACAGCATAGTGTCAGAATCTTTGAAATAACCCATTAGCGTTCGGTACATACGCACTCTTAAGTTCGATTGAATATAACTTATTTTACTAAAAATTGAAAATATTATAGTAATTTAATTTTTAAATTTGTAAATAATACTATGAGACTTATTTTTAATAAAAAAATTGTTAACTAATACTATAGTTAACGAAATTTTACTATTCTCCGATTTGTAACTATTGTTAACCATGTAGTTAAAAATTGTAATTTGACTATTCTCCGATTGACACAAAATTTGACATGTGCATTAAGAACTTAAAAACCATATTATTCAACCGTTAGATTTTTAAAATATATAATAATATTTATTTTATTAAGTGAGTTTATAACCTTAAACTACAACCAATTTTATAACTACACTATGTCATTTTACTAAATATACTATTTTTTTTAGAAGTTTTACTGGAAATTTAAAAATGGTCTTAAAAGCTTTTATAATTACCATTAAAAAAAGACATTTCCCTTTCACTGCACTGTACTATTATAATATAATATATAATAGTATATATATTATATTATGGGTCAGAGCACACAAATCGAGTAAGTATTAAATAGTTATAATGTTATATTTAAATAAAAAAAAAAAAAAGGGTAGAGTTTGAATTTTTGAATAAAGTTCCCGTGGGTTGTCAGTGACTTGTCACTGCTTGTCAATTGTCAAGCACACAAAACAACTAGGGCAACAGAAGATTTTGTAGTCTCTATATAAACCCACTTATATGAATGCACTGTAGAACTCGTAGAATTTTGAGGTCTGGTGAAGAGTGACAAAAAAAAAAAAAAAATGAAAGTATTTTATGTTATGGTGTTGGTTTTGGTCGCGGGGGCTGTCCCCAGCCACGGGAGGACTGAAACTGAGGGTACTCTATTCAACAAGACCCAGCCTCATGAGAGTATGAACAATGTAACTGTAAGCAGCAGCAAGTTGGAGGCCTATGATTATTCGTACTTTGTCATGCAGTGGCCAAGGTCATTCTGCAACTTTTTAGATATAGTTAATAGACAATGTTATCAAGTCCCCGACCGTTTCACTGTGCATGGCCTATGGCCCCAGCGTAACTATGGTGGAGTTTCCCGTGGAGTTGACTGCAAAGTTAGAGGCATATACCGAAATTATGCACTCTTCGATAGTCGTCGGGTATTATATGTTTTTCAGATTCAACAAATTTTATATATATATATATATATATATATTTATATGAAATTTAAATTATTCAAAATCTAATAAAATGATAACTTGAATATAGCTATATCTGCAAGAGTCATTAAGATGAGCAAAATTATTGTGATTGCAAAGCTAAAGAGAGTATAATTGTTGTCACCGTCCAGGAGAACACACAATTACAATATTTTTCTTGATACCATTTTTTAAGGAAAATGAAATTATAGATTATTTTTATTGAATAAGTTGAATGAGTTACAAATTTTATCTTTTTATTTTATACTATGATCTTTTTTTTTTTTGAATAATTTGTTTATTGGTTGTTGTTTGATCTTGTTTAGTTTTTGTTTGGTTTATGTTTGTTGTTGTTTGGGCTAATATTTATTATTGTTATTTAAGCTTTTTTTTATTGGATTAAGGATTATGTTTGGGGGTGGAATTAATTTTGGACTAATGTTACGTTCACAATACTTTTATAATAAATTTTATGCAAAAATTTGTTATTGGGAAATAAAATAATAGTATCAGTATTGGGTTTAAATGGTATCAGTAATAGCTTACTTCTTAGGTTTGTTATGATATTATTTTGAAAATGTTTGAATGTAGTAGCATTACTCTCATTGTTGTTGAGCCCAAATTTTTGTAGCTCTCAAGTTAGGGTATTCAATATTTTGATTAGAGTGGTCGCGCTAAGTTAGTTTAGCATATTACTCTTTTTTTTGTCAAGTGTATATATACATTTATTTTACAAATCAGTATTTGTGTGACCATCTAGCTTACATGTGGAGCCACCACTGATACATAGATTGGTTTTTATTAATATTTTACATTTTTTTTTTCAGCTAGAGCCAGGATTCGTGCCCGATTTGAATCAATATTGGCCGGACCTAGCAAGCAGCCCAAATAATAATCAATATTTTTGGAAATCTGAATATGACAAGCATGGCTCTTGCACCTTCGATAATCAAAATCAGTACTTCTACCTCTCTCTTACAATGATGGAGTCTCTTGGTGAGCTGGCTTTGAAGCTTTCACTAATCAGACGAGGTTGTATATCATTTGTATTTACATAGAAAGACTTTGTTACTTACTTTTTGTATATTTGAAAATTGAAGATAGCTAATTAACTTGGGACTTCCGTTTTTAGGACCAAGTATTATCCCTAGTGATACGGAAACCTACAGTGTTAGTAACATCAAAGACGCTGTTCATGAAGTCACTTCCAAAATTCCGAGCTTGCAATGCATTAATGTCAATAACCGCATGCAATTGTTGGAGATACGCTTCTGTGTTGAACGAAGAAGCAACGGACTGAATCTGATTGATTGCAACTTTTATTCGAACTGTGGAAACGGGAGGGTCTACCTACCTCAACCTTAGGCCTCTTCGTCCTTGTCATGGGCCTTAATAAAATAGAATATATGGCCTCTGGAAGAAAGCCTACTACTACTGTTGGTTTGGTATTTTGTGTGTGGAGGTTGGTAGTTATTATCCGTTTGGTTGGTCGGTACATGCTGGTTCTCTCAATTTCAGTCTTGTGGTTTACTGTTGTTTGATGGTTTAATTTAGCACTGTTTTTGTTGAGGTTCAACCCTCATCAGTCATAACCTTTGTTTGTTGGTGTCTTCTTGTACTTTGTTTGTCTTCAATAATATTTGACGACTTATAAAAAAACATAGCTTCAATATCTTTCATTCCTGCCGTGGGAGTCGAGTGTTCTTATTTACAATTGACACAACGATGAAGTCTCAATTTCCTGAAGAAATAGAACGCGTGTGAGTAAAGTTTATATCCTCCAATCCTAAGAGGATTAAAAAGAACTTGGGAAGATATATAAGAAAAATAAAAAGAAAACGTTTATAGATTTTTTTTTTTGATAATCGAAAGCCTTCATGCCACGTCGCTACACTTAAAAAGGGCATTTGGTTCATTGTGATATGTTCTTAATGAGATGTACATTACGATGATGTGATGTTAAAATTTTTGGTTTATTTTATTTTTTTAACATTACTATAATTTAAAATTACAAAATATATCACGTTATCTTAATCTCATCACCTTCTAAAGAAATATAATGTTGTATTCTTGTATTAAGATTATACTAATGTAAGATTACAATAACGTAATATTATAATATAATGTAACATCACGGCAAATCAAACACCTCTTTACTAGTTTATATACCTATAATTAGAAGAAATTATAGGACATTTTGGAGAGACTTAGAAAACTCTACAAAAACCTGATTTGTGTTAAGTATTAAATTTGTCTTTAAAAAAAGGAAATCTCCAAAAAATTCTTAAATAGATTCTTGTGGGGACATAAAGCCCAGTAATACACATTCATCTTTTCGCATTGGGCCCAAAGCCCATGTTGAGGCCCATAATCACGCATGAAGAAAATAGTGGTGTTCATGGCAAGCCAAGGAATCATGCCGAGGACAATTCTGTCCTCGGCTAGCCAAGGCCGAGGTATAAGTAAGTCGGTTCATAAGCACATGCAATCTTCCAAAGCACACTAAGGAAAAAGCAATTACAATAAGTAAGCATGCTGAGGTATGGCGGTAGAGCAATCTCAGGAAAAGCTGCTGCCTCCATATTAAATGCACTGCAGCTAACTTCCTGGCCGCATTTGTGTGGAGGAGAACCCTGAACAGTGTTGCCTTGGTCACCACAACTCACAAAGGGCAGAAGGGGGTGTCTAATGAGACAGGTACTCAAGTGAGGGTTTAAATGGTCGACAAGTGTAAGGTCAAGATGGTTCAAAAGGGGGCTATATAAGGGGAAAGACCCTCCATGGGAGGGGGATCGGATTTTACCAGAGAAAAACACTATAGTAATCTAAGTTGACTCTATAACCGTTGCTTATAATACTCAAGAAATAATAAGTTAAAGCTCTTCGGATCATTGCCGAGAATGGAATAGCTCGCCTAACTCTACTTTTGATTCACTTTTTTCATCCTTTAAACCGTCTTCAATTGTTGTCACACTCACCCAGCCTAATTTTTCTACCCACTCTCTACAAATTTATTGTATTGGGCTTATTGGACTTGAATTCATTCCTCCATCTAGAACAGTGTTCAAATCTGGCCCTTACAATTCTAATTTATGCCCTATTATGTAAGGACTTAAAAAAAACAAAAAACAAAAAACTCAAAAAACAACTCTCTGAAACAGTCAAACAGGCCTTCTTCTTCATTCAAAAGAAAAAAAAAAAAAATCTTATTCTTGAAGATTCCAAAAATTACAAATGAAAGAATTAAAATTAAATGAATAATCCTGAAATCTTAATGTTTAATTTGGTGACAATCCTGACAAATTGTAATTGATACAAAATATAACAGGCAAACTGCTATTACCAAAAATCTTTTCTTTTTTTTTTTCCCTGAAAGTCTAACTACAAAATCAGGATATGTTCTTCTACCCAGATTGCTAAAAGGAATTACATCCCATATCAACCTATCTTACTTCAAACAAATTAACCTATTTTCCTTCTTATTCCCATTTGAACTTTAAGCAAGATAAAAACGAAGCTGGCAGGCCCCTGACTATAATTTTAGCTCTATTTGTGGTAGCCTAGCTATCCAAAAAATAAAGGGAAATCTTTTATGGTGGAGATGGTGTTGGCTAGCTTTATCCCCTAATAAAGTTTTTATTTTTTATTTTTTTATATGTGTATATATATATATATATATTTATTTATTTATTTCCTCATTCTATATGGGATGTCCTAAAATACTTTATATTTTTCAAAAATCAGTTAACATAATTTTAATAACTATTGAAAAAAATTAATACTTTTTATACCTTCGTTTTGTTTTATATAATTTTAAATTGAATAAGGTGATAGAAATGTGTGAAATGATATTCACACAAAAAGCTTAATTGTTTAAAATAAACAGCAAACAAAATGAGAGGAGAACAAAGAGACATTCAGAAATAAAATGTTACTAAATCCAATATACAAAAAAGGCGTAGAGGTAATCATTTACGTAGTTGACAATAGGAGCCTATTGGAGGGCCAAGCCAACACAAATTATACAACCCTTGAGACAAGAATTACATGGCAACTAGAGTGACTATGTTCTTAGATATACCTAAGAACATTAATTGGAAATAAATAAGGAGATAAAGGGTAAAATAGTAAAAAGAAATAGTCAAAATTGAAAAAATCACTTAAATATATCTAAGTAAAAAATTTCAAAACTCTTTAGCTTTTAAAGTATTACTTATTTTGAACAAAAATAGTATTGCATAGTGTGCGTACTTAAAATATGGCTATTGGGCTCAACCTCTACTTAGGCTCACAATCTATTTGTATTGTAGGCTTTGGATTTCCTATTATGGGTGGTCCTATACTCGAAAACCCCAGTACACTCCTGTTTCCTCAAACCCTTCCCTTTATCTTAATCTCATCACATTCCAAAGAAATATAATGTTGTATTCTTGTATTGAGATTATACTAATGTAAGGTTACAATAACGTAATATTATAATATAATGTAATATCATGGCAAATCAAACGCCTCCTTACTAGTTTATATAACAATAATTAAAAGAAATTATAGGACATTTTGGAGAGACTTAGGAAACTCTACAAAAGCCTGATTTGTGTTGAGTATTGAATTAGTCTTTAAAAAAAGGAAATCTCCAAAAAATTCTTAAATAGATTCTAATTTATACCCTATTATGTAAGGACTTAAAAAACAAAAAACAACTCTCTGAAACTGGCCTTATTCTTCATTCAAAAGAAGAAAAAAAATTTCTTATTCTTTAAGATTCCAAAAATTACAAATGAAAGAATTAAAATTAAATGAATAATCCTGAAATCTTAATGTTTAATTTGGTGACTATCCTGACAAATTGTAATTGATACAAATATAACAGGCAAACTGCTATTACCAAAAATCTTCTTTTTTTTTTTCCGGAAAAACTACAAAATCAGGATATGTTCTTCTACCCAGATTTGCTAAAAGGAATTACATCCCATATCAACCTATCTTACTACAAACAAATTAACCTATTTTACTTCCTATTCCCATTTGAACTTTAAGCAAGATAAAAACGAAGCTGGCAGGCCCCTGACTTTAATTTTAGCTCTATTTGTGGTAGCCTAGCTATCCAAAAAATAAAGGGTAATCTTTTATGGTGGAGATGGTGTTGGCTAGCTTTATCCCCTAATAAAGTTTTTTTTTATTATTTTTTTTTATATTTATTTCCTCATTCTATATGGGCTGTCCTAAAATACTTTATATTTTTCAAAAGTCAGTTAACATAATTTTAATAACTACTGAAAAAAATTAATACTTTTTATACCTTCGTTTTGTTTTATATGATTTTAAATTGAATAAGGTGATAGAAATGTGTGAAATGATATTCACATAAAAAGCTTAATGGTTTAAAATAAACAGCAAACAAAATGAGAGGAGAACAAAGAGACATTCAGAAATAAAATGTTACTAAATCCAATATACAAAAAATTAAGCGTAGAGGTAATCATATACGTAATTGACAATAGGAGCCTATTGGAGGGCCAAGCCAATACAAATTATACAAACCTTGAGACAAGAATTACATGGCAACTAGAGTGACTATGTTCTTAGATATACCTAAGAACATTAATTGGAAATAAATAAGGAGATAAAGGGTAAAATCGTAAAAAGAAATAGTCAAAATTGAAAAAATCACTTAAATATATCTAAGGAAAAAATTTCAAAACTCTTTAGCATTCAAAGAATTACTTATTTTGAACAAAAATAGTATTGCATAGTGTGCGTACCCAAAATATGGCTATTGCGCTAAACCTATACTTGGGCTCACAATCTATTTGTATTGTGGGTTTTGAGTTTCCTACTATGGGTGGCCCTATATTCGAAGACCCCAGTACACTCATGTTTCCTCAAACCCTTCCCTTTACCTCATAGAATCGCTCCCTTTCTCTCTTAGAGTGATTACTCTTTTCTCTCAATGTTCTCTCTAGAATTACCAACCCCTTCTTCTCCCTTAATTCCCCTATTTATAGCTTTAGATAAGTGGAGGTGTTATGATTACTCCCCCTTGTTAGTGCGAACGGGGGTCCAATTCTATCATCTCTAGGTGAGTGTGTAGGTGGGTAAAGTGGTAATGGTATTGGAACTGATTCCCACCTCCAAAAGCCTGCTCGACGGCGATGTTCCCTAAGGTAGTATCGGGAAGCCAATACATTGTACTACTAAGCAACCACATACCCGATCAAGTTAAGATTGATTAGAAGTGGCTCACTTTTGATGTTCAAGGCAAAATGGTCCCGTTGTGTTCACTGGGCTCACAGTGGGTCTCAAGGGGTGTCTGGATCAAGGCCATAAGTCCAGGGGAAAGGGCCAGGTGTTGCACCTCAAGGTTAGGGCCTAAGGCCTAACGGCCCTAGGGCCATTCCTCGTACAATAGCCCCTCCTTGATTCGTGATCGGCTACTGAGAGCGAATCAAGGACCATCTGAATGTTGATCTCCCCCTAGGAAGCCTAATCGTCAAACTTACAAAATAGCCATCAATGCTGCCTTAAAAGAAGCGCTGCGCCAAGCTGTCACATTCATCAGTAATTATAGCCTGACGGTTCGTGAACTGAGTCCACGCGTGTGGGGGTTACCAGAAGAGATCAGAAGGGTTTTCCCGCTTCCATCTTCATTAGATGCCTTTACCCTTATCTAGCTCCTATAAATAGTTCCCTCTGATTTTCCATATCACTCTTTACATCCTTTCCCCTTCAATTTCTTCTCTGCCTGGCATCCTCCTCCTGTGCGTAAACACTCCACTTTAGATCATCACTCTCTATAGCCCAAAGTAAGTTTTTTTTACTCTTCTTTCCTTTCAATTTTTCTTCACTTCATAGTTTAGGAATGGGATACTCTCATCTTCTTGCACTTGGGGCTACCTTGGCTAATTTTAGAGAGGCCTATGGTGTCCCAGGGGATATCGATATTGCCTGTTGTCATGAGGGTGACATTGCTCTCGAGAGGAGCTTTGGCCCAAATGTAGCATTCTTTCCCTTGATGGCTACACTAGAGGGTGGGGTTAGGTTTCCCGAGGACCCTCTCATTGTAGGTACCCTTAGGTTCTATGGCCTATGCCTCGACCAACTCCCCCCCAATTTTTACTGAGTCGTGAGTTGTGTCAGTAGGCTGAATCAAACATTCGAGTTGGAACTGAACCACCATGACATCAACTTCATGTATAGTTTATGCGGAAATATTAGGTCAGATTATTATTTAAAGACTAGAGACATGCGGGTACGGCTTATATCATGCCTGCCCAACTTAAATAGAAACTCGGTAGGAGAATTTGCCCGAGTGAGCTGCAACTAGCTTCCCGATGAGCTCCCCTGCCCACTTTCACTGTGTGATGTTGGTTGGTACCTAGCATCTTTTACTTGTTAATTTTTACTTATGATTATTTCGCCCAAATAATCACTAACCAGCTTTTGTATTGTTTAGATGCAGAAAGCAAAAGGTTTAGGCTAGACCTTAGAGTAGTGCACATAAGGGACCTGAATTTCATACTCCGGTCCGAAATATTTGTGCACTCCGACGGGCAGCTCCGGGCATCGCACCTCATCCTCGGTTGCCATCCCGTCTATGCTACGTGGCAACCTTTTGGGCCGACTCTGTTGGTGTACAGCTCGTTGCTATCATGTATCAATGTTCGGCATGCCAATTTTCTCTCGCCTTCCTTGACTATTAGTGAAGCTCAGGACCTCGGCCCCAGGTATACTACCGCGGAGGATTTTGCATCGATGCGAGACGAATCGGCTGAACGTGTGTCTTAGAGCCATAGAGTTCACGTGCCTGTTGAAGATCCTGAAGCCCCAGCCTGAATAGCCAAGCCAGAAGCAGCCGAGGCCGATCAAGACGCAGAGATGGTGACCAGGCGAAAAATGATTGTCGACCAGTTTCTACCTGGCACTCGTCTTACGTTTCAGCCTCAACAGCCTCAAGGCTAGGATCGTACTCCTCCTCCTCCCATCGCCAGTCGCCAAAAAAGAAGCAGCGTGTGGGCGACCAACCGCCAAAGGTTACAAGTGATGCTCCATCAAAGACCCCTCCTCAGGGATCAAGCGGGATAGTGATCCGGGAGCCTGTGTGTGATCCCTGGCCAACTTCCCAGGTTGGAATTGACATGGCATCCTTGTCCCGACCCGGGGTCAGTAGGCAGCCCACCTTAAAGTTTCATGACGGGGATTTTCCATCATCTGCTAGCCTAAGGACCTGGGCCCAGGGTCAAGGGGGAAGGGTGGCTCAGAGCTTGGTGCACGACCTCCTACTGCCCGAGGATGTTCTGTTTTCTCGGACGGGACCAAGGAATTGTTGGCAAGGCAGTTACAGTGGCACACCATAGCGGTAATTTTCTATCCCTCACTTTCACATTTATTTTAATGCATGCATATTCCTTTCACCTTCACGTTGACTGCTACTGCAATATCAGGCCACGCAATTGACCCACATCCTTGAGGAGAGGCTGAAGGAGCTCGCCGAGGATGCTGAATGGGAGAAGGCCCCAAAAGACGTCACTGCTACCATTGCAAAGGAAAAGGGCAAAACTGCTGAGGCCGCCGAGAAGAAGGCTCAGTCTTCGGAGAAAGCCCGGTTGGTGGCGGAGAGGAAATTAGCTGAAACGGAGGACAAGCTGGGTGGAGTAGAGCTTAAATTGGCAGAGGCAGCGAGCCCAAACCTAGCCCAGGCTGACGAGATAGCTGACCTGAAGGTGGTCCTTGAAGCATGCGAAAATAAGTGGTACAACGAGGGCTTTGCGGATGCTGAGAACTTCGTGGAGCTTATTGTCCACCAAGCTCAGTTTCATGGGTTCGGGGAGGGGTGGCTGGCAGCCCTTCAAGTGATGGGAGTGCCCAAAGATACCCCACTAAGGAATCTAGAGTAAATCCCATACGTGGCTCCTCCTCCCCCCTTTCAGAGTCAAGCTGGTGCTGTTAATGAAGAAGATACCCCCAATATGAGGGAGTTGGTCCGAACGATTGACACTCATGTGGATACTATTGATCTCGAGGTCACCAGTAACCTTAATGCAACTGAAGGTGGGCAAGTCCAGCAATCACCAACCGAGGATGTTCCAGATCGGCAAGCTGATGATGCAGTCCATATTCCACCCACCGATCCTTCTGTTTGATACTTATGCTTTTAGCTAGCTTTTATTATTATTATTATTATTATCATCTGTGTTTACTTTTCTCTTTTATTCGTTCGGTTTGCCTAAAGTCACCGGGTTGTGGTGACAGAACAATGATTTGACTCTTATTTTCCTAAGTTTTATTTTCCTACAGCCATCAGGTTGTGGTGACAAAACATTGGTTTAATTTTTATTTGTTTGCTTTATTTGATTTGGGTATGGTGATCAAACGTTTGCTTTAATCATATTTATGAATGTTTGCTACTAAGTTATTTTTTTAGTCATGTTCTTTCATTTTTTTTCTCGTTTTTTTCTTTATATATATACTCCTGATGACCGGGTAGTCTAATCAAGGTTTGCTTCTGAACGGTGATTGAAACTGTTTTCTCATTTATCTTCAAAAGGATAGGTCATATCTATGCATGTATAATGACTGGGACTGGTCTGGAAGAGATCGCCTATATCTCGAAAGAATTGGCTCCTCGGAAATAAAAGCTGAATTCGAAATATGTTGAATTATCTAGGAAAATTTGTGTATGGCAATTACCCTCCCCAAAATTCAGATTGAATCCAAGAGATTGGTTCCAGTCCCTTGAATAATTTTGACGTAAGCTCCATGTGCCCGGTGATCAGAATAGGGTCGGGATGTGTGTTCCTATTCTTGGAATAACTTAATGTAAAGTTTCCTGTCTTTCGATGATTAAAATCGAATTGGGAACAGGTTTCTATCCTTGGATAAAATCTGAGACCTAGTTTCCACCTGTCCAGTGACGAGGATCGAACCGAGGACATGTTTCTAGCCTTAGTTAAAAATTTGAAATTAGGTTCCCACATGTCCGGTGATGAAGATCGAACCGGGAACAGGTTTATGTCTTTATGTAAAATTTGATATTAGGTTTCCACCTGTCCAGTGATGAAGATCGATCCGGGAACAGGTTTCTGTCCTTAGTGAATTTTGATATTTGGTTTCCACCTGTCTGGTGATGAAGATCGAACCGGGAATAGGTTTCTGTCCTTAGTAAATTTTGATATTTGGTTTCCACCTGTCCGATGATGATAATCAAACCAGGAACAAGTTTCTGTCCTTAGTAAATTTTGATATTTGTTTTCCACCTATTCGGTGATGAAGATTGAACTGGGAACAGGTTTTTGTCCTTAGTAAATCTTGATATTAGGTTTCCACCTGTCTGATGATGAAGATCAAACCGGGAACAGGTTTCTGTCCTTAGTATAATTTGCCTTAGTTCTCCCCGCGTTTGTTGACTAGGGCAAACGAGTTAGTAACGACAGGACTATGAGTATATATACACCTACATGGATAAACATCACCTTCGTATTAATTAATATTATGCACATATAACGTTACATTCAATCCATACCCCTGTAATCAGTGGTAAAATTTCTTCAAATTGTGGACATTCCATGGCCGGGGAAGTGGCCTTTCGTCCAAATCTTCCAAGTAATACGCCCCTACACCTGCAATGGCAGTGACTCTATAAGATATCTCCCATGTAGGGGCTAGCTTCCCTACATTAGTGTCTCGCATATTTCCCAATACTTTTCGCAACACTAAGTCCCAGCGCTAAATTCCCATGTCTTCACATCTCAGTTATACCGCTGGGCAAGCTTCTGCTGATACTCGGCTAGCCGTATAGTTGCTGACTCTCGGCATTCTTCTAACAATCTAAATGCTGCACCATCAATTCGTTATTTAGGGCAGGGGAAAATCCTATAACCCGTTCGCTACATAGGTTTATCTTGGTTGGTATGACAGCTTCTGCCCCGTATGTTAGGGAGAATGGAGTCTCTCCTGTAGACCTCCTAGGGGTTGTCCGGTATGCCTACAAAATGTTGGGCAGCTCCTTGGCCTACCCTTTGCATAGTCTAGTTTTTTCTTCAAACCACCCACGATCACCTTGTTGACGGCTTCAGCTTGGCCGTTACTCTGAGGATATGCTGGGGTGGAATACTTGTTTTTGATGCCGAGATCATTACAAAACTCACGAAAGGCTCTACTATTGAATTGCAACCCATTATCGGATATGAGGGAGTCTGGCACCCCAAATCTCATAACTATGTTGCTCAACACAAACTTTTTAACGTCTACGTCTCGGATATTAGCCAATGCCTCAGCCTCTGCCCATTTGGTGAAGTAATCCACAGCTACCAAAATAAACCTCCGGTTGCCTATGGCCCGGGAAAATGGGTCGAGAATGTCCAGCCCCCACTGTGCGAAGGGCTAGGGGCTATTGACCGAGTTTAGACAACCTGCTGGCTGGTGGATCAATGGGGTGTGCTTTTGGCACTGTTCATACTTCCGCACATACTCGGTAGCATCTCTCTGCATCTGTGGCCATCAAAACCCCTGCGTCATCACTCGGTGTGCCAAGGAACGTCCCTCGACATTACTGCCGCACACCTCCTCATGTAGTTCGGCCAAAAGATCATTAACTTTCTCCAGGCACATGCATAAAAGATAAGGCCCCCCAAAAGACCTTCGATACAGTTTGCGGTCTGCTGACAACCATTACTGAGTGGCTTCACGGCGAATCCTGCTAGCTTCTTTCTCATCCTCTGGTACTCGGTCCTCAGCCAAAAAGTCAATGATCGGGTCTATCCAACATGGCTCAGACATCGCCACCACTGAGACCATTTTTGCTGCATTAATACTCTGTTTCGCTATGAGCTCCACCTTGATCATCCGAGGTACGCCTTCTATCATTGACAACGCCAATGTGGCCAGAGAGTCTGCATTTCTGTTTTGCCCCCGAGCCACTTGGACCACCTTTTCCTTGAGAAACCGAATCGTAACCTACCTCACCATTTACAAGTATTCCTTCATTCGGGAATCTTTGGCTTCAAAACTGCCCTGCACCTGGATAACTACTAATCGGGAATATGAATAAACCTCAATTTCCCTTGCACCCATATCCAGAACGACCCTCAATCTAGCAAGCAAGACTTCATACTCAGCTTCGTTATTGGAGGCCCTAAATCCCAACTTGAAATAATGTTCCAACCTTATCTCTTTGGGAGTGTTGATAACAATCCCGGCCCTAGCCCCCATTGCACTAGACGTGCCGTCCACAAACACTTTCCATGGGTGACAGTCCACATGAAAAATTACTTCCATCTCTTTCCTTGGGGAAAACTCTGCAACAAAATCAGCAAGAATTTGGCCTTTCACCGAACTTCTTGGCATGTACCTGATGTCAAAGGATCCGAGCCGAGTCCCCTATTTAGCTATTCGGCTTGTGAAATCAGATCTCTTCAACAGTGATTGTAAGGGATACTCAGTCAACACATAGACAGTGTGAGCTTGAAAATAATGAGACAGCTTTCTCGTAACGTACACTAGTGCTAACACCAACTTTTCCAGGGGCAAATACCTTGTCTCGGTGTCAACTAGGGTCTTGCTGATGTAATACACGGGTTGTTGCACTCCCTGATCCCTCAGAAGCACGGCACTCATGGCATGTTTTGACACTGAGAGATACATAAATAAATCCTCCTCGGGCTCTGGGGCCGTCAGCATAGGTGCCTGCATCAAATATTCCTTCAAGTCCTAGAAAGCCTTGTCACACTCCTCATTCCACTGGAATCCCCTCCACTTCTTCAAAAGTTGGTAAAATGGATGGCAACGATCGGCAAACTTGGAAATGAACCGGTTAAGGGCAACTAACATGCCTATCATTATTTGGACTTCCTTCGGATTACTCGACTGCTTAAGGCACTTCACAGCTTCAATCTGATCGGGGTTGACTTCTATTCCTCGGTTTGTGATTGGATATCCTAGGAACTTCCAAGCCCCCATTCCGAGGGCACACTTGTCCGCATTGAGGTGCAGTTTTTGCTGCCGAAGTACTTCGAACATCCCCTTGAGGTATTCGATATGATGTGCCTCCCATTTGCTTTTTACCACCATATCGTCAATGTACACCTTAACTGTCTACCCGATCTTATCTCAGAACATTCTAGTCATCATCCGTTGATAGGTGGTCCCGGCATTCTTTAACCCAAATGGCATCACGGTATAGTGGTAGTTGGCGTCAGGGGAGATAAATGCCATTTTTTCCTCATCCTCGACGACCAGGGCAATCTGATGGTAACCCTAAAAGGCGTCCAAAAAACTCATTCTCAAATGCCCATAAGTTGCGTCCACTAGTTAATTGATCTTCGGCATGGGAAATGGGTCCTTCGGGAATGCTCGGTTCAAATTAGTGAAATCTATGCAAACCCTCCATTTGTCGTTCTTTTTCTTCACCACCACGGTATTTTCAAGCCACTTCGGAAAGAAAATTTCCTTTATCACCCCGGCCTCCTTTAACCTCTTAACCTCTTGCTTGACAGCTTCAACGTGCTCCTTAGCCGACCTCCTCGGCTTCTGTTTCTTGGGAGGGAACAATGGGTCCACGTTAAGCTTGTGAACTATGAACTTAGGGTCTACCCTGGGCACCTCATACGGGCTCCAAGCAAATACATCCACATTCTGCATAAGAAATAGTAGCATCTTACCTTGTCCTCATCCTTCATAATTGCTCCTACCTGGAAATACCTGTCATCATTCGATAATATCCTTACTCTGATTAATTTAACAGCACAGCTGGTCCCCCTTCCTCCTTTGGGCCCTGTAATTGCTATAAGGGGACCTCCATGGACGATTCCTTTTGTTTGATTTGTTTGTTCTCCCAATTAACTGTGACAACTAAGCACTGTGTAGCCGCCTGCTAGCTTCCCCTCACGATAGCAATGCCTTGCTCGGTGCGGAATTTAACCTTTACATGCAAGGTGGACGGTACAGCCCCCATTGCATGGATCCAGGGCTTTCTAAGTATCACTGTGTACGGAGAAAAAGTGACCACTATGAACATTACCATCACCTCCTTGCCTTCCATATTCATGGGAAGCGAGATTTGCCATTTTGGGATCACCATGCAGCCATCAAACCCCATCAAGGGCGTATCGTACTTGGAGAAATCTTCATTCTTCAGATCGAGCCCTTTGAACAGGTCGGGATACATGACCTTGGCGCCACTCCCCTGATCTATCAACACTCTCTTTACTATGAAACCATTTATTCGGTCTATAACCACCAAAGCATCATCATGTGGTTGAATCGTGCCCTCCAGATCATCGTCATCGAAGGCAATGGGCTCCTGAGTGTACTTCAACTTCTTCTCAGAGGACTGCTCACCCGCGCTACTTTCCGCCGATACCACAACTAGCACCCCCCTCCTCTTGGACACCTGAGCGCCCCTTGGGGCTGTGTGGATGACTTTTATTACTCCCAATGGGGGTGGGAGAGGATTCCCTCGGGGCCGAGCACCCTGCCCGGCTTCCTGATTCCTAGGGTCCATCACAAACTCTTTCAAATACCCCGCCTTCACTAACTGCTTCAAGTAATCTTTTAACACTCTGCATTGTTCGAAGGTGCGCTCCTTATCCCTATGGTAAGTACAATACAGGTTCTGATTTCTACTTGAAGGGTCACCCCCATCTTGTTTGGCCACTTGAAGTAAGACTCGTTCTTGATTTGATCCACAATCCTGTACACCGATTCCTTGAAGGATACATTCACTTCCCCCATCGGTGGCCCTGGCTCTTGAATCCTCAAATCTTTTTGGGGCCTTGACTGTAAACCATTCTGTCGAGGATGATTTACAACCGGGGCCTTACCTTTGCTCTGTAATCGATCATCCTCCAATCGTTTATATTCCTCAATATGCCTCATCAACTGCCTTATGTCCTCGGGAGGCCTCCTCATCAACGAGTCTCGCAGTTTGGAATCCTCAGGCAATCCCATCCGAAAAGTACTTGCTGTGATTTTCTCGTTACCTCCGCCAATCTCGTTGTATCGCTCCCAGTACCGGCTAGTGTAGTTGCGGAGGGTTTCCCCAGCCCTTATTTTCATTGACAGCAATGCATCGACGGGCTGCGGAACTCGGCTACAGGTCATGAACCGGACACTAAACTCTTGAATTAACTCGGAAAAGCTGTGGATTGAGCATTTCCATAACCCATTAAACCACCTCAATGCAGTGGGACCAAGACTTGAGGTAAATACCTTATACATTAGTGCATCATTATGAGTGTGCAAAGACATCATCTGAATGTAATGGCTTACATGTTCTATCGGGTTGTCTTCCCATCATAGGAATTGAACGGCGGTTGTGTAAATTTGCTCGGCATAGGGGCCTGTTCAATGTCCCTCGAGAATGGTGATTGGGCAGCTCGGCGTAATGCGTGACTCATAACGTCCATGGAAGCGTTTCGGGGTAGTCGCTCCTCCAGGGAGATCGAGTCCCGATCTGCATATTTTCGTGAGTGATCCCGATGCCGATGAGATCCATATTGATGGGGCCTTGCTCCATGGTGACCCCCCCACACTAGTCGACCCTTCTCCCTACTCCTCATGGTCCCTTCTTCGATGCCTACCTCTTGCTTCCAACTCCAAATCCCTCACCAACCTTCGTAGACGCTCAAGTTCCTCATCCCTCTGATCAAGCTCTTCATCCCTTTTGTAGAAACGATTACGCCCCGAAGCACCAGACACGGTCTGGTATGTCTGAAACGGCCCTTCTCTAATACTAGACTACCCTTGCTCCTCATACTCCCTATCTTCGCGTCTCTTCTGCCTTCTTTCCTGCTAGGTGGATCCCTGAGAAGATCTCCCAAAGCCACTTTCAGCATAGCTCCCAGATTGTCCTCCAGACATTTCCCCGTGCGTGTCTTGGCAGAACCACAACTTTGTAGGAGATTCCCACAGACGACGCCAATTGTGCGTACCAAAAATACGGCTATTGGGCTCAACCTCTACTTGGGCTCACAATCTATTTGTATTATGGGCTTTGGGTTTCCTACTATGGGTGATCCTATACTCGGAGACCCCAGTACACTCCTGTTTCCTCAAACCCCTCCCTTTACCTCATAGAATCGCTCCCTTTCTCTCTTAGAGTGATTGCTCTTTTCTCTCAATGTTCTCTCCAGAATTACCAACCCCCTCTTCTCCCTTAATCCCCCTATTTATAGACTGAGATAAGTGGAGGTGTTATGATTACTCCCCCTTGTTAGTGAGAACGGGGGTCCAATTCCATCATCTCTAGGTGGGTGTTCAGGTGGGTAAGGTGGTAGTAGCATTGGAACTGATTCCCACCTCCAAAATTTTGCTCGGCGGCGATGTTCCCTAAGGCAGTACCGGGAAGCCAAGACATTGTACTACTGAGCAACCACATACCCGACCAAGTTAAGATTGATTAGGAGTGGCTCGCTTTTGACTTTCAAGACAAAATGGTCCCGTTGTGTTCACTGGGCTCACAGTGGGTCTCAAGGGGTGTTTGGATCAAGGTCATAAGTCCAATATGGAGAGGGCCAGGTGTTGCACTTTAAGGTCAAAGCCTAAGGCCCAACGGCCCTGGGGCCATTCCCCGTACACATAGTATTTATTAAAAAAAATTATAGTAAATAGTCTTCGTGGACGTGTTTCATGAGGCTAATTTAGATATTAATATGAACACAAATTTATTTTCCAAGTCATTGTGACCACTACAATATATTAATTACCACTGGAAATACTATATGTCTATATCAAATATCAAGAACCTCTAAGACTACTATGGCATCAAGTGCGTGACATCACTCCAGTATATCCACGATGATGTTTTGCTGATCTAAAGTATAAATAAAACACTTCTTTTTTAGCCTGATTAAAAAAAAAAAAAAAAAAAAACTCTTCTTGACCTTCATCAAGTACAACACCAGCTCTACCAACACATGGATGTCAGGATTGTAATTATGTAATCAATTTTTTTTTGTTCTTTTTTGACAAATCATATTCTACAAAGATTAATTGAACTTTCGATAATTTCCACGAAAGTACTTTGTAAAATAGGAGAGGACACAAAGTTAATTATCATACAAGAAGAAGAAAGGGACAGTAAACATTGATCATCTGTGCCCAGTTGTTATGCCCAGGGGCGGAGGCATGTATAAGGGTGGGGGGCCATGGCCCCCCCCCCCCCCATTTTAAAATTTTTTAAAATATATATACAATTATTTTTATGTTTTCAAAATTTAGTCTACAAAAATAAGAGTTGGCCCCCTCAAATATTTGAATTAGTCCAATAATGCTCTTAAAAAAAAAATTGGTCTAATAGTTATAGAGATATAATTTTATTTTTCGCAATTCTATTTTTTATTGTAAAATGTGTTTTTATATCTGTTAAATATTTGATAAAATTTGGTATCAATAATTTTATTTTTCGCAATTCTATTTTTTATTGTAAAATGTGTTTTTATATCTGTTAAATATTTGATAAAATTTGGTATCAAACATGTTTGAATCTATATTTTTCAACCCATTATGTGATGATTAACAAGTCATTGACTCATTAAAAAAAAATTTCACTAAAACTACACATAAAATGTGTCTTTAGTTGACATATAATGTGTTAAAACAATGTAGCTTTAAATATGTTTAGAGCCTAACTTATTTCTCCAAGTTTTGGATCATTCATGTTTTTGAAAATTTCATTAGTTCAATTGAAAGATTTTTTACTTACTTTAGCATAAAATTTGATAATTTGTATTTAAAAAGAAACTTTTTAAGATTTCGACTATGAAAATGGAAAAAATGAATTTTATTTTATGAAAGATCGCCGTCAAAAATAATTTTGATTGAAAATACTAAGATCTTTTTTTTTTTTTTTGGGTGTGTGTATATATATAACTTATCAAATAAAAAAGTGTGTGTATATATATGTGTGTATATATAATAAAAAAGCGCGTGTGTGTACATATGTGTGCGTGTGTGGGTGTGGAAGTTGTCTTGATAAATATATTAGCATCGCAACTTGGCCCCTCCAAGCAAAAATTCCTGGCTCCGCCCCTGGTTATGCCTGAAACCATTTACGTATGAAAGTATCTTATGTGATTGATAACTATTACGTACCTACCCCCTTTGAATACTATAAACAAAATGTGATTCACATAAGCTTCAATTTCAATTTTTTTTTTTTAAATCGTTCCTGTTTCCTATAAAATTCCTTTTAGCTCTTTTCAATTTTTTAATTAGTAGTTAGTCTTTTTATAAGTCTTAATAATGCCGAAATATATAGGTAAATATTAAATTCTAATTAAAAATGAAACGATTATCCAATGTGGAATGATCAAGTTGTGAGTACTGAGTACCACCATTGTCAAAAAAAAGAAAAAAGAAAAAAAGTTGTGATTACCACTTTTTTGTTTTACCATTTATTTATGAAAATATGTAACTTCAGTTCCTTAAAAATTTGGTTTCTCACCTCCAAATCCACTTGTCTAACTACGAATTTTTTTTTATCTGAATATTTTAACTACAAAAAATTAAACTAGATCTATAGCTGTGTCCGTGATCCTATTGGCGTTTTAAAAGAATGGGTCTATAGTGGCATTTCCAAGGGTCTATAGCAGTATTTTAAAAATGCCATTATAAGTAAAAAAAACTATGCAAAAAAATAAATTTAAAAATGACTTATAGCAGCGTTTGACAAATGCCACTATAGTCCCTCGTAAGATAATGGCCTATAGTGGCGTTTGTAAAACGCTGCTATAGGTCATTTGTCTATAAAGGGTCTATAGTGGCGTTTTACAAATGCCACTATAGGTTCTTAAAGAAATAATTAAAAAAAAAAAAAAATCTTCGAAAGGTTCAGTGTTCAACAAAATTCAAAAAAAAAAATTCATAAACATGTTTATGAAATCTCTCTCACACACACACACACACACACACTCTCTCTCTCTCTCTCTCTCTCTCGGTCTTAGCAAAGAAAAAAAAAACACACTCTCTCACGGTCATTCAAAAAAAAAAAAAAAAAAACTCTCATGTTAATCTCAAAACTCTCTCAATGTTGCTGCCAACCCACCATCAGACCCGATAACCCATGCCGTCGACTCATGCTGCCACCGACAGAGATCCCAAAAATGCTGACCCATGCTGCTGATCCCACTTTGCCACCGATGCTATATAAATGGTTTGTGAAAATATGGGGTTTTGTTCATTGTATTTTGAGTTTTGTGTTTGATTTCTCAGAAAATATAGGAAAATATGTCTTGAGTTTTGTGTTTGATTGTATATGGGTGCCGAAAATCTGGGTTTGACTTTTGTATTTGGTTTCAATACATAAGAAAATCATGTTCAATGTCTATTTGTTTTGTAAATTTTTGGGGCATGGTTTGTATTTTTGTAAATTTGAGTGATAGATTTACAAGGTTAATGTAAGAAAAGAAAAGAAAATAGTTTTTTTTTTTTTTATAAAAATTTTCTGAGTTCTTCATGTTCATCTTTTAAAAAAAATTTGAAACCATTAATATTAATGCTTTTAAATTTTAAAAAATAAAAAATTTTGATTATGAAAAATTAATTTTTGGTAATTAATTTTTTTTTTGTTGGTGGTTTTTTGCTATAGTGGCGTTTTAAAAGGCTGCTATAGCTAATTTTTTTAAAAAATATAAGGATCTATAGTGGCATTTTTAAAATGCCATTATAGGGTATGAGTCAATAGTGGCGTTTTAAAACGCTGCTATAGCCTTTAAAAAAAAAAAAAAAAATTGGGCCTAGAGTAGCATTCGTAAACATTATTTACTGATTTTGGGAACTAAAACTTTACATTTGTATATTTATTGCATGGGTAATTAAACAATAACAATTAACTCCACAGACCAATCACCTTCATTCACCTTGTTCTCATGTAGGTGTCAGCCATTATTAACTTTGTTTGGGAGTTAAAATTAAGTCTACATCAAAACCATATATAGGAATAGGGAGTAACATTAATTTAACTCCTGATCAGATCAATCACCTTCACCTTTTACGTTCTCATGTGGGTGCCACCAATTATTTAGCAGTTTGGGAGACGTCTACATCTTGAATAAGAAGAAGAACCATATGTCTGAGAAGACAAAGAAGGAGGAGAAGAAGAAACAGCAAGAGAAGCTGAAGAGAAGATCGCCAAATGGGTTGCTACAGGCAAGGTGGTGGCGACAACGGCACCGTGTTAATAACGGCAGTGACCTAAGAGCAAGACAAGTTAGTAAGTTATTGAGAAAGGAGAGAGATTATTAGATCTAAAATTTTTTGTTTGTATTTCGGTCCTGTATGAAAAATGTAGCAAAAATAAACACTATTTCCAATATTCATCTCTACTTGTCATTAATAGACAGACATTCAAAAAACGTAGAAATTGAACGAATGTGAATATACTATATAGTAATTGAACTCCCTTCAACCACAAAATAACATAGAGATTAAAAAAAAAAAAAAACCGAATATGTAACCTTTACACGCTTTGTAGCGGCAACCCAATTACGTTTCCCAAATCACTAACCGGCAAAGTACAACAGAAAAAAACACTCTCAATGCTCAAAGGTTTGAAATTATGTTTTCCAATTACGAATTCAGGGGTTGAAGGCAAAGAAGCCGAGGGAAATAGGGACTAACCAAGTGCTAAAATTGGTCTCACAATTGACTTCGATAAGAACGATATCCACGGGGCAAACCGTTGTCGTAGTTGAGGATTGTGAGTGTGAGAAAAGTGAAAACGAATTGAGAAAAGAAAACCGCAACCCAAAAATAAAACAGTGCGTACTTTTTGAGTCTTCAGCTTTTCTTTTCTTTTCATCTCCTTTTTTTTTTTTTTTTTTTTAATAAAAGTTTTGGACTTTTTTACTTTGCCAACTGAGACTATATATATGGGCTCAGCTCATTTTTTTTCATTCTTCTCATGGGCTTAGCTCCTAATTGCCCAAATTTCAATCAATCTGAAATTTGGGCTTAACTCTTTTTTTTTTTTTTTTTTTCTATAAAATCAATTGTCTTTTTTTTCTTCTTTAAACAGAAATAAAATCAATTGTTATTGTGCTTAGTATGTACTATGTATCACGGTTGGCAATTATTTTATAGGGAAATTGAATAAACAAATAATAATTTATTAGATCCAATGCCTCACCAAGTGAAATACCCTAAATAGCCTTCGCCTTCTTAGAAATTTCATTGCCATTATGTATTTTTTATTTCCTTGTACTTTTGATAATTGTATTTAAGTAGATATAATCTAATGTTGAACAGTTTGGTCTGTTTATTTGACATTATATTTAACATATATTTGGATTAGTGCTATGTGCGTGTTAAAGAATATATTTATTTCAAGAGAAAGAAAACATAAAGTCAATATTAATAATTCTTATAAGGTTTTTTATAATATAATATTTGTGGAAAAATTAATAATTCTTATAAGATTTTTTGAAATAAACTAAATATAAACATCTTATATTCCTAGGATTTTTTTTTTTTTTATTCCAAATCAAATCAAACATAGAAACAGTTACATCTCCAAGCATCCAAATTGCTAGACATAACATTCCTAAAATCTAGATGCTAAAAATAATGTGGATTCTCTCGTACCAAACATCATATTATGGTTCATATTACACTTCTTAATATTTTTAATAAAGACATATATTTAAAATTTAAATCTCCACTCCCCCAATTATCAAATTATAATTCTTTTTTTTTTTAAACATCTAACATTGAACAAACCGAAACGGGATCCGAAACGGTATTCATAACATTGGAGAGAACATAGCTATACAGGTACACAACACATGTCTATCACACGCCATCCTTCGATTTGAAATCTAACCGTTGCATTCGAAGAGTATAATGAAAGGTTAATTCTAGTAAATTATAGTCATAATCGAATGCTTGGATTTAGAGAAAGGCACGGTCAAAGTTTAGTTAAAGTTGGTCAAATCTAGTCAAACTTAATAGATAGTCCCGAGACCACTGGACTTGGTGAAATTCATATTCGAATTTTGATCATTGGGATTGAAGAGTATGGTGACATATTGGTGTTGGTGAAATTTGTGAATAATTGGATGGTCAGATTAAGAGAATAAAGTCATACAGGTACACAACATATGTCCATCATGCGCCATTCCTAGATTTGAAATCTAACCGTTGGATTCGAAGAGGGTAATGAAAGGTTTATTCTAGTAAATTATGGTCACAATCAAATGGTAGGATTTAGAGAAAGGCGCGGTCAAAATTTAGTTAAAGTTGATCAAACCCGATTAAACTTAATAGATAGTCCTGTGACCACTAGACTTGGTGAAATTCATATTCCAATCTTGATCATTAGGATTGAAGAGTATGGTGACATATTAGTGTTGGTGAAATTTGAGATCAATTGGATGGTCAGATTAAGAGAACATAGCCATACAGGTACACAACACATGTCCATTTCATGCCATCCTTAGATTTGAAATCTAACCATTGGATTTGAAGAGTGTAATAAAAGATTAATTCTAGTAAATTATAAACGGTTGGATTTAGAAAAATGCGCGGTCAAAGTTTAGTTAAAGTTGGTCAAACCCGGTCAAACTCAATAGATGGTCCCGAGACCACTGGACTTGGTGAAATTCATATTCGAATCTTGATCATTGGGATTGAAAAGTATGGTGACATGTTGGTGTTAATGAAATTTGAGAACAATTGGATGGTCAGATTGAGAGAACAAAGCCATACAAGTATATAACATATGTCCATCATGCGCCACCCTTAGATTTGAAATCTAACCGTTGGATTCGAAGAGTGTAATGAAAGGTTAATTCTAGTAAATTATAATCACAATCAAACGGCTAGATTTAGAGAAAGCATGGTCAAAGTTTAGAAACTTAATAGATGGTCCTGTGACCACTGGACTTAGTGAAATTCATATTTAAATCTTGATCATTAGGATTGAAGAGTATGGTGACATATTGGCGTTGGTGAAATTTGAGACCAATTAGATGATCAGATTGAGAGAACATAGCCATACAGTTAAAGTTGGTTAAACCCGGTCAACCTTAATAGATGGTCTCGAGACCACTAGACTTTGTGAAATTAGGTTCAGTGGGAAGGTTTTCAATAGATTATTTGGTATTGGAGTAGTTGTTAGAAAATGTTAAAAAAGAAATAATTTTGAAAGATGATGAATATCTTGTTAACATTGACTTAGATAAAGTTGATTGGGCAAAATGATGAAAAAAATTATTATTTTTAGCTCATATATCATGTATTATCACTTCTGATTTTAATTAATTTGAATATGTATGTTATAAATATGTTTTAATTTGATTTATTTACTTACTTTTGGTAAATATTATTACATAATTGACGATTGAATTGGATATTAGATGAATATATTATGGATTTATAATGAATATACCTTTCATATATTTATAATGAATTTATTTGTTTGGTAAATATGACATATGATACAGAAAATCAAAAATTCATTCACGATACGATTCACATTTTGATAATTATGAGAATTAGTCAGTATTTTGAGTGGAATCAGAACTTTCTCAATTTTTATTATTTTATTGATTTCATGTTTCAAATGGGTAACATTATGATTTGAGTGTATTTTGAAGCAACAAGCCCTCCTTTGTCTCATTTTTTCTTCTTCTTCTTCTTTTTATTTTTTTATTTTTTATTTTTAAACGGATTTGAAAGTTTTAAATTACTTTGGAGGCAGCAAGTTTATTTTGGTCATTATCTAAGTTAAGGGGTATTTTGGTCATTTTGACGAGGTTAATGGTATTTTAATCATTTCAAACATTTTAAAGGAATTTATGTCATTTTAAATATTTTAAGAGACATTTGGAGGATTTGATAAAATAAAAAAAAAGAATATATATTATATCAAAATTGTTTTGGCCACATATTAGTGACGACAATCTTTGTCTTTATTAAAAGATCCCTTATAGCGACGACCTAATTCGTTGCTAATATAAAATCTACTTCCCTCCAATAATTCCCACCACTTTTTGAGAGTGAAAATTTTACTCTCCATTATATTTAGGTAGATATACTTGCGACGACATGTTGTGTCATCGCTAATAGCACCCTAATAGCAACCACCAATGTGTCATCATTGATAAATAAAGCATATATATATAATATATTTACTATGTATTTTTGGCTACATATCTGTGACAAAACATAAGGTCGTCGCTAAAGATGATTATTAGTGATGATAAATGTCGTCTTTAAAATAAACCTTATTTCAGTGACGTAAATGTCGTTGCAACAAAATTTATTGTCGTTGCTAAAAGTTTCCCTCCATTTTTTAAAAGTAAATAAAATTCCCTCCATGGCGTTAGCGACAACCTATTAGCGACTACATTAGTGTCGCTAAGGTAGTCGCTATGTATTTTCGTCGCTAATGTATGCCTAAAAGTGACGACTTTTTGGTCGTCGTTAAAACATTGGTTGCAAAAGACCAAAATTCTTGTAGTAGTAACCGTTTCGTTGTGCAGGGTCTATGGCCGCAACAAACTGGTGTTTACCGTATTAATTGCACTGGAGCTATAAATATTACTCCCTTTAACTTTAGACAGGTATAATATGTTTGTCAAATCATTTCAACAATCATGCATGTTTTTGTCATCTTCATACATTCATTATTTTTGTAATTTGTTAGGGAAATTCTTCTTTAGATTATAGAAACACAAAATATAATATATATTGTATATATTTACAAAAAGTAGTAAATATTGTACACTTCTTATAAATATATTACTTTTTATGCGTCTACAATAGGAACATATAAAAGTCATTTTTGTCATTATTATATACGTAGTTTAGCCTTTATTAATATTGTCCATTTTTTTTGTGCAACTGAAACAATATGGAAAAGGATATCTCGTGAACAAGTTGAATTCTTTTTGGCCAAACCTAAAAATGGGACCAAATGAAGGCTTTTGGAAACATGAATATGAAACGCATGGCTCTTGTTTCTTCCCAACACAAGAGAAGTATTTCGAATCAACTGTTCAGATGATGGACTATAGTTTTATATTATATAGAGACTTTATCCATAACTGTTTGTAATTTTTATGATGAAGATAGCTAACTTGGATTTTGAAATCCCTTTTTCGAAACAGGCATTAAGCCAGGTACATCTTATTTGTTTAAAGTTCTCCAACAAAAGATTATTGATGCCACTGGATTCCTCCCGAAGCTGGAATGCTATCGAAGTCCTATTGATGGAAGTATCCAATTGTTCCAGATGTACTTCTGTTTCGGCAAATTAAAAAATCTGTATTATTGCAGTAATCGTGAGTTAACGCCAAACAATATTAGGTGTGGGTATGGGAAGGTCAAACTTTTTTAGCCACATCGTCCTTGGCATGGACCATAAACTAGTATAAGGTCAACAATGCCAGTGGAAATTTAGTAAAATTGTCTTTGGTGTGTGGAAATTTGGAAGTTATTGCTAGTTAGTTGATGCAGTCCTCTTGCTCCTTTGTTTAATTGTTGGTGTCTTCTTGTACGTGACAAAAGTGTTTTACGCTTTTCTGTTGGTTTTGTTGACCGGTGTTGTCCCTAGCCACGGGAGGACTTATGAAAGTAAGAGCATTATTATGTACTGCACGACGGAGCCTTATGAAAGTATGAGTAATGTATCTGTAACTAAGGGCGAAACAGTGGCTTATGATTGTTTGTACTTGGTCGTGCAGTGGCCAATGTCATTTTGCAACATCAATCCTCTTGCTCCTTTGTTTAATTTGTTGGTGACTTTGGTTATACTCTTTTCGTACTTTTAATTTGCTTCTCATCAATAATATTTGCCTTGATTTTTTTATTATTAATTTTTTTAAAAGCTTTAATTCCTAGAATGTTGTGGGGTTAACCTTATTTACCATTGACATAGCTATGCTGTGGGGTTGAGCTTATTTACCATTAACATAGCTAGGGAGAAACTAAGAAACTGAGGTCGAAAATTCAAATTCGATTCCAAATCAAACCGGAGGTGGGGAAACCAAGATGCAAAAGGAAAGTTAAAACAGTGGTGATGCAGACATAGAGATGTCAAATTCTCTATTAGTAGAAAACCCGGAGAGATGGGACAGTAGAGAAAAAGAGGGACAAGATTCGAGGCAAAAGGATGGAAATTCTAAAGGTGAAATGGGAACTAAACAGGTTCTAGTCAGAGAGCTGTTCAAGATGAATGAAGATGGACTATCAAGTGTGGGCCAAAGTCAGAAGCCCAATGAAGAAGCACAAGAGGTAACCGGCCCAAATAAAAGCAAGTTAAAGACCAAAGAGGATAAGGTATGTAATATTTCTAACTTGGACTCAAGTAGAAAATAAGAAAGCCCAGAGTAAAGGAAAGTTGAAGAAGATAGCTAGGGAAATGGGTTAGGGCCAGAATCAAATGTCATTAACCCATACCCCTTTAGTAGGCACAAAAAGGGAGAAAAGACCAGAGGATGTTGAAGACCCATATGAGAGGCCTTTGAAACATATGTGTGAAGTGCATACTCTTGATGATGAACAGATTGATGAGCTATTGGCAATGGCTATTGTGCAACATTGCCAGGAGCAATAAGGGCCTTAAGCTGGAACTGCTGGGGGCTTGGGAACCCCCGGACAGTTAGCGCACTGCAAGAAATTAAGCAGCGCTGGGATCCTACTATAGTCTTCTTAATGGAGACTAAATTGCATAAGAAAAATATAGGGCGAGCAAAAGAGAAGACTGGCTTTGTCTTTGGTTTAATGGTGCCCAAATCTGAGAATTGTAGCGGCATGGTGATGCTTTGGAAGAAAGAAACCAAGTTGGAAATTATGGGATATGCTGGAAATTTCATTGATGCAATAGTCACAGATGAAACTTCAAATGGAGAATTACCGGCTTTTATGGATATCTTGAAACGCAGAGGAGGAAGGAGTCATGGGACCAACTCAAAGCATTAAATAGAAGGTATCAGCTACCATGATTATGCCTTGGGGATTTTAACGAGATACTTTCGATGGATGAAAAAATGGGAGGAGCACGAAAAACCCAAAGGCAAATGGAAGGGTTTAGATCAGCTGTTAATGCTTGTAGCTTCAAAGACTTGGGGTTCATTGGCCCTAAGTTCACATGGTGCAATATGCAAGAGGGGGATGACAGGGTGTATCTAAGGCTAGACAGAGCTTTTGCAATGCAAAGTTGGACTAATAATTACAAGGAGGCTAGAGTTCACCATATTGTGGATTCAACCTCAGATCATTTTGCTTTGCTAATTTCGGATTCTGTTGCTTACCAAATGCCCTAGAGGAGGTTTCATTTTAAGGCAATGTGGACAAAAAGGAAGAGTGCAGGGATATTATTGAGGCTGCCTAAAGGAATAAAACAAACCAAAATAGCCTTAGAGGTATGACAGAGAGACTAAACCAATGTGCAGCAGAGCTTAATAGATGGAATATGTCCACCTTTGGGTGGGTACCAAAGCAAATCCAGATAAAAAAGAAAGCTCTAAGTGATATGGTTGCGATGGATAGAAATGGAAGCTTGGGAGGAGAAATCAACCAGTTGAGAAAAGAGATCAATGACCTCCTTGATAGTGAGGAAATTATGTGGCAGCAAAGGGCTAAAGTTAAATGGCTTGGGTTAGGAGATAGAAATACAAAGTATTTTCACTCTAAGGCATCAGTGAGAAAAAAGAAAAATACAATTCTCGGCCTTGAGAATGAGGAGGGCAGCTAGTGCAGTTCCAAGGAAGGCGTTGCGAGCATTGCAGTGTCGTACTTTGAGAAGCTTTACACTACCTCCTTCCCAAGTAGCATAGCAAAAGTAACAGCCACAATCCCTACAAGGGTGACTAGTGAGATGAATCAAGGCCTTATAAGAGAATTCACAAAGGAGGAGGTTGAAGATGCTTTCAAACAAATGCACCCCACAAAAGCTCCTGGGCTAGATGGTATGTCTGCTATCTTCTTTCAAAAATACTAGAATATTGTGGGTAATGATGTTATATGCATGGTGCTAAATGTCCTTAAGTGAGTCTATGGCTGAGATAAATAGAACTAATATAACCCTTATTCCAAAAACAAAAAACCCCACCAAAATAACAAAATTTAGACCTATAAGTCTAAGTAATGTAATTTACAAACTCATATCCAAAGTCGTAGCTAACCGACTAAAATCTATCATTCCCCAAATAATTACTGAAATTCAAAGTGCTTTTCTCTCTGAACGGCTTATCACTGACAATATGTTAGCTGCTTTTGAACTTATGCGCTACCTGGAACACAAGAAAGAGGGGAAGGATTGTTTTATGGTTGTCAAGATTGATATGAGTAAAGCATATGATAGGGTTGAGTGGGGTGTTAGGTTCTAAAGACTTAGGAATTTATGTATTTAGAACTCTAATTTGTATTGTTGGCAAACCATGATCAAAACAGGTTGTTTAGTCTTGTTTAGGCTTGCTCAAAGTTGTGCGTTTATGTAAAGTTGGAATCGAGTGGCTGCAAAAAGCATTAGTGACTTTTGGCTTGGCTCGATCGATCGAAGCTTAGGCTCGATCGATCGAATCTCGAGCAAAATGTTTTTTTTCTGCAGATTTCCAACTCAACCCTAGCCTATTTTAAAACGTTTTAGGATTTTATGTTTTGCCAAGGTATATAAGGCAAACCCTAGCCACGTTTTAGAGGTTGCTCATGTTGCTCATATTGCTGTTTTGTGTAAATCTCTTGTGAGATCTAGAGGAGCTTTCCTTTACACAAAACTTAGGTTTTTCAAGGAGGAGATGTTATCTACACCTCGATGATCAACTCAGTTGCTGCCATTGAAGCTTAAAGAAACACAAGCAGGTGTGCTTGTATCTGGTGGTGAATCCAAGAAAAAAGGAGTCCGTGGTCTTGGAGCTTGCACGTGGTCGTGTCAGTTAGTTCTACTGGTGGGTAGCAATAAGAAGTCAAGCGTGGGGGCTTGTAAGTCTTATTGTATGAACTTTGATTCTTTCAAGATAGTGGATTCAAGTTTACCTTGAGGATAGCTAGGTTAAATCCTCCCCAAGTTTTTACCATGTGGTTTCTTGGGTCATCATATCATTGTGTTATTTACTTTTCTGCTGCTTTATACTTGATATGATTGTTTGATTGTGATAACCTAGATATGCATAATTTGACTAAGTCAATCACTTGGCTAATTAACTAAGTTAATCTGGTTGGGTTAAGGGGTCTAAAAACCGTTCATGGGGTTTCATTAAAAAAGTCATGAAGCAATTAGGTTTTCATGAAAGATGGATCAGTCTTATTATGCATTGTATTACCACTGTTACCTACTCTGTTTTGATCAATGGAGTGGCCCACGGGTGCATTGTACCCTCAAGGGGACTCCGTCAAGGAGATCCCCTCTCACCCTATTTGTTTCTTATATGCGCTGATGGTTTCTCATCTCTTATAAATGATGCAATTAGGTATAATATGATCAGTGGTGTATCTATTTGTAGAGGCAGCCCTATGGTCACCCATTTATTCTTCGCCAATGATAGTCTTCTTTTTTGCAAGGCAAGTATACAAGAATGTCAGAAGCTTATAGCAATCCTTGACCTCTATGAAGCAGCCTCTAGACAAAAGATCAATGCAGATAAGTCCTCAATATCTTTTAGCCAAAACACTCAACCTAAATTAAAAGCTGAGGTGCTGGAAGTAATGCGGCCGATGAAAGACTCGAAGCATTACAAATATCTTGGGCTGCCTTCTATCATTGGCAAATCCAAAACAGATGTTTTTGCAGAAGTAAAGGAACGGGTTGCTAGAAAATTGTCTGGGTGGAAAGAGAAACTTCTATCCATGGGGGGAAGGGAAATTCTCATAAAAGCAGTAGCCCAAGCCATCCCCACTTACACCATGAGCTGCTTTTTACTTCCTAAGAGCCTTTGTGATAAAATTGAAGGAATGATGAGAAGATTTTGGTGGGGCCAAAGAAAGCAAGAGTCAAGAATAGCTGACTAGGATATGATACATACTGGCCTATTAAAATATGCGACATAAGTGGCTTTTTTTAACTACATATTAATCCATGGAATAATTAGGATCATCCGAACTAACGTCTCTGAGCCTGGTAGTTGTTACTTATGCTCTTCACCCTTATAGCTGATAATTCAACCAAATAATTTATTCTGGTTTAGTGCACTCTTAATTATCCTTTTTGTTTTTTGTTTTTGTTTTTGGGTAATGCAGGACAAACATTGTGGAAGCCCATGTACAAGTACAATCCCTGTTAAAAGCAGAATACTCCCCGGAAGAAATTCAAAGCATCATCAATATGGTGTCCATTCAGGATCTGCAAGCACAACTTGATAATCTCCTGTAAGGTGTTCGTGAAGTCCATTGAGCTAGTTAATGCCAACTCTTTTCATCAATAAGGTGAGCTTTACCTTAAAGAGCAGTTTTAGGTCTGCCACTATAGTTTCTTGAGGTTTCTGATCGATTTATAGTGAATTATGAAATATAGATGTATCAGGAGGTGTAGCTTTATTTTATAGAATCCGTATCAATTTGTATTTTTTTGTTGGGGGTTGGAGATTCTATGTTGTTTAAAATCTTCATTAGTTATTCTTTCATATATTCATGTTGCTTATGATAATGCTTGGATGATGATTTTGTCAATAAGGAGATGATGATTAATTTTGTTGCTTCGAGCTTGTCTACATAACATTAAACGTATGCAATTTGACGGTATAATAACTTTTTACATCTGAATTTGACAACTGAAGTGTGCAGAAGGGTCAGCTAATATATTTTTCCTGACAACTAGAATAGAACAACTCGTCACCGTATATAAAGATCTCATTATGATAAGATTAGACTGTCTTCGGAGCTGCAATATAATTTTGTTGAAAAAGGAAAAAAATGGAATCTTCTTTTAAACAGGCATAGGATTACGTCGTCTTGGAGCCAATCTACCAATCTGCTCGTGCACACGCCTCAATAAGCTTTATAGGATAGGCAGTTCACTTTCTAATTAGAACAAGATTGAGGTTAGGAATACTAGAAATTTTACTATATAGAGTTTATAAATATATGCTACCTATCAAAAAAAAAAATATATATATGTTTTATCAATCACAAAAACAATTCAAAAATTCATTTATTAGGTATTTTAAAGCTCACTAATTGTATTCATTGTTACATTAGTTTAGAGGTTTTAAGTAAAAGTTGCAGTTGCTTTAGCAAAAGTCCACTTAGTACAACCACATCATGTAAAACATATTTTTATTGTATATCATATTATATCATATGATTTAGACTAGAGTTCATATAATATTAATTTTATTGTGAATATATTGTTAACAATAAGACAATAACTAAATGACTTTCTGATATAGTTTTAAATTTATAGTGTGCTAAATGTCTTATAATTTTACATGGAAGAAATTTGTGTTTAGATTGATTTTAGTCCAAAACTTATATAATTAATTTTTTAGAGAGAAACAACTTATATAAATTTATGTTACCTTTGAGGGTGTAAATTAAAACTGTAGGGTCAGATTCTGCAGCCCAAGCCCAAGAAGGTGTGGATTTGGAGCCCACTGAACCCAAAACAATAAATTTGTAGAGAGTGGGTGAAAGAGCTAGGCTAATAATGAAAATAACAGTATTAAACGGCAATGTTAACGGGAAGATTTGAATTAATATGTGCTCGGACGGGTGTAAATGTCTCGTTCGAAGAGGTGATTTTCATTGATGAACTTGGGTTACAATTGTTGGAGCTACAGTAAAGTAATACACTCTTTTCTCTCTCTTCTTTTTCGATCCCCCTCTATCAGAGACCCCTCTCTCTTATATAATACTGCCTTTGTACATCTTCACCGTCCACTTGTTCATCATCTAGGCGCTCACTTGAGTGCATGTCCCATCACACTCCCCCTTTAGCCCTGTCTGAGTGGCGGTAGCTGAGGATGCACTGTTCAGGGGTCTTCTCCACATAAATGCGGCCAGGAGGGTAGGTGCAGTGCATTAAATGCGGTGGTTGAAGTCTGTCTCCTTGATATTTCTCTGTTCCTGTTACCTTCTTGTGTGTCCGAGGCCTCTTTCTCCCTTAACACTTGTCAAACAGATCATTTGGACCTCCCATACACGTGTCGGGCAAAAACCTCGTCGGATCCGAGGGTAGCGGGCTTCTCGGGCATATGAACATCTCCTCGGACAGTGCACGTACTCATCTCCAGACATTTTCCTTTTTCATGGGCCTCTGACTGAGTGTCTTGGTCTCCTCGGACGAACAGTATTCCTCATATAGGGCCTTGGGCCCAATACGTTGGGTTGGGCTTTCTCCCCCCACATTAGCCCTTCGAAATTGTAGTTTTTCCCTCGCATCCGAGGAGAAAAAGTAGGATTTTGACTTGCCACGGAGCAAAAGCTTGGAAACACGCACAGCCGAGCTGGCACGTGTGTAAACGTGGGAACAGACGCCTCATTAATGCCGCTGCGGTTTCCTTATTCTTAAGGCGCTGCATTAACTGCACCAGGCGGCGTTTTGTCCTTCGCATCCAACGGTGGCTGATTGATCCAATGGTTGTGGTTTTTCTTCAGGATTTGGGCGGGAGTGCCCCTGACCCTTCGCTTGACCCCGTATAAAGCTTCAGAGGAAGTCATTTCTTCCTCACTTTGTAAATCTTCAGACGCTCCAGCAAGAACAGACGCGCCACTCCGTCCAAATCTCTCAGTCGCTGATTTCAGGCCTCCCCAGAATCATCACAAACCCTCCTACGAGCCTGAAATTTTCTCCCCGATTTAGTCCTGGTGAGTTATCGTCCACCAAATCATTTAGTTTTCTCTTCGGCCAACCGTTTCATTTAAGCACCATGGGAAAACTCGAGTACATGGTGGATAGCCCTGAGCAACTAGAGGCGTTTAGGACCACGTATCGCATACCCCCTAACGTGGGTGTGAGGTATTGCCCCCCAGAAAAGATACTAACAGACTGGCAGACGGGAGAGGTGGTTATCCCCCTCATCGCCTTCAAAGAAGGGGGAATGACAATCCCCATGGGTCCCATCACCACCAATTACCTTCGGAACCATAGGCTTACTCCCTGGCAGTGCGCGCCCAATATGTTTAGGATCCTAGGAGCGATTGAGGACCTTGAGCGTCACATGGGGTTGGGACTCACCTGGCTTGATGTGGTACATATGTACGAATGCCACAGCCAGCAAGATGCTGGGTACTACTTAAAATCCCGGTCGGATGTTGTCAGGCTCATTTCCTGCCTTCCCAAATCCAACAAAGGGATGAAAGACGACTATGTGATCGTCTCGGGCGCCTGGCGTGACGGCCATGGTTGCCCAACCAAGCATGGGAAGCCAGGTGTGACATGTAGATTTAGGCACACTGACCATAGGCCTAGGGTTCTCGTCTTTTAACTGTTTTTGATTTCTCTTCGGTCACTATTTCTAAGTTTCTAACCATTTTTTTTTTTTACTTGCAACAGATAAGAGGCAAGTTTCTCTTCGGCTCAGCCTAACGAATGTTGCTGCCCTCAATTACCTTTTAAGGTCGGAGATCTTCGTGAGCGAGGACGGGCAACTACGATCTGCTCCCCTTATTCTTGGATATACAGGGAAGCCAAAGGGTTTTCAACCGGTCGGCAACGCAATCGTCCAGGGAGATCATCGCCTTGCGCGTATTGACGTTGGTCGAAAGGGCTTCTTGGCGCCAGACGATCTTGAACCTGTACCCCGTCCAATTCCTCGGGCTATACCTCCCCTTATCCAACCACTCCAGCAAGTTCCCCTCGGACAAGAGATTGAAGGTGAGGGGGCTGGCTCTTCCACTTTCTCGCTAGAAGAACAAATAGACGGATTTCAGTTTGAGGGAGAAGCTTCAGGAGTAAACCAGGTGATAGAGGTCTCAGACGCCGAGGAGGAAAACTACGAGCAATCAGGCGCCCATCTTAATTTACTAGCCACTCACTTAGAAGACTCCTCGGACGACGATATGGATCTGAGGAGTTTGATGAAGGGCAGGGGCAAAAAGCCCGATCCGAAAGATGCTGGGACATCCAAAACAGGGGTGACACTTCCTCCAGTGCCTATCCAGGTCCCTGACCCAAATTTGAAACCCATGCCAAACCTGCAGAAGAAGAGACCCCACATTGAGGTTGGGGAAAAACAGGTGCCGCCAAGCAAGGGGGCTAAGCAGCAAAAGGTGAAAGACAACCGAACCCACAGGGCCTCATCAACCGAAAATCGAGAGGAGGCTTTAGCGGCAGATGTACGCCGAGGAGGAGGACCGCGAATCTGGTCTTCGAAGTTGGAGCTGGATGGCGCTCCAATCCTATGGGATACCTCCCTCAGGAATTATGACGGAGGGAGGGCAGGCTATGTCGCCGAGGCCCTGCAGCAACCACTCCTCCTCCCACATGATATGGCCTCCTTCAAGCGCTTCACCCAGCAGGAACTATTCATGTCCCTTAAGAGGGATTTAGCCATGGTAAGTGCGCCATTCCTGAGTTTAGGTTTTATCTTTTAATTGGCTTTGTTTCTCTTCTTAACCTAATATTGAAAATGCTGTCATGCAGATTACTCAGCAGGTCTATGTGGCCGAGGAGTGTAACAAGGAGTCTTGGCTCAAAGCCCAAGCAGCGGCCCAATCCCAGTCGGAGGCAGAGGCATCTCTTGGCCAGCTGAAGGAGGAACATGCTCTGATGTCTGAGGAGCTTAAAGAGGTGATCTCTCAGAAGCGAAGCCTCGATGCCGGGATCAAGAATGCTGAAACACAAGCCGAGGAGCAGCGTAAACGATTACATATGGCAGAGATCAATCTGGCAACCGAGAAGGAGCTGGTGAAGGGTCTTAAAGCTGAGCTGCAAAAGGCCAAGACGAGCGCCCAAGTGGCTGAACAAAACGCTAGACTGGCCAAGGAGGCGGTTGAAGCCGAAAGGAAAGCGGCGTACCAGCTGGGGGTAGAGACGACCACATCCCAGCTTCTAGAGCAATTCGCCTCGGTCAGCCGAGATTACTGCGTCATAAGTTGGGGCAAAGCCCTGGATGCAGCTAGAGTCCCTGCCGACTCGGAGCTGAGGCTGCCTGGGAGCGTATATTATGATCCTGATATCCGAGAGCTCCCAGGAACTGATCCCCCTCCTGTTCCACAGCTTCCGGAGGTTTCGGAGCCAATTTTGGTCAGTCATGCTCCTCCGCCTACTCTCTATGCACTCCCAGGGGCTATTCAGCCAGGTGACAAGGGTGCACCAATTGAGCCAGCCAAAGACAAGGGCCAAGGTTCGGGCACAGAGAAGATACCTGCTGAGCCCAAGGACCAAGCCCCTGAAGCACCTGATCGGACAGGCCAGGTTGCTGACCCTGTGCTTCCTCCAGCGAAAGAGTAGATGCATAGGACTTTTATTCTGCACTTGTACTCTTGTTTTTCTGTCTGAGGAGTTGTAACTTTTCCTTTTTGGTTTTGTTGACCCTATATGTATACTCCTTTTTTTTTAATGGAATGGCTCCCTATTTGTCTTTGATGCTTTTGATACATGTTTTATTACTTATTATTGCCGCACATATAACTATACATTGCAATCATGACATAATAATGCAAAAGACTTGATTGATACATCATACTGATGGTGTAAGTAATCGAAATTAATATTGAAAAGGATAGGCCGACTAAGAGTTATTGATGAGTTGCATGTCTTTCCAAGTTAAACATAAGTTATTATCCCTCGGCTTCAAACTAAACATAACTAAGGGAGACGTTTATAAATTAGAATCAATTTAAACGCAATTAGGAATTTTAGCACTAAGCCCCAGTGACACTAGCTGCGTGGGGGTATTGACTAACCTGTCGTTTGGTTCAAAGATTATAGGATTCGAATATACTCGAGTGTTAACTATCCCTAGTCATCTGGTCCGAGGACTGCAGGCATGACTGGATTTAAGTTTAAACACTAGAACTGCACCGGAGTGTTAACTAACCCTAGTCATCTGGTCCGAGGACTACAGGCATGACTGGATTTAAGTTTAAACACTAGAACTGCACCGGAGTGTTAACTAACCCTAGTCATCTGGTCCGAGGACTACAGGCATGACTGGATTTAAGTTTAAACACTAGAACTGTAACTGAGTGCTAACTAACCCAAATCATCTGGTCCGAGGACTACAGGCATGATTGGATTTAAGTTTAAACACTATAGAACTGTAACTGAGTGCTAACTAACCCAAATCATCTGGTCCGAGGACTACAGGCATGATTGGATTTAAGTTTAAACACTTGAGCTAACGGTGTTAACTAACCCTAATCATCTGGTCCGAGGACTACAGGCATGATTGGATTTAAGTTTAAACACTTAAGCTGGCGGCGAATGAGTGTTAACTAACCCTAATCATCTGGTCCGAGGACTACATGCATGATTGGATTTAAGTTTAAACACTTGAGAGAAAGCGGTGATTGAGTGTTAACTAACCCTAATCATCTGGTCCGAGTACTACAGGCATGATTGGATTTAAGTTTAAACACTTGAGAGAAAGCGGTGATTGAGTGTTAACTAACCCTAATCATCTGGTCCGAGGACTACAGGCATGATTGGATTTAAGTTTAAACACTTGAGAGAAAACTTTACGCAGTGAATTGGTATATCAGTTGAAGAGAAGACTTGATTAATAGAAGTACCTCTTGAGGTTATTTACATTCCAATGGCGAGGGATTACATGACTATCCAGGTCTTCTAAGAAATATGCTCCAATATCAGCGCCCGAAGTGATACGATATGGTCCCTCCCAATTGGGTCCTAGTTTTCCCCAAGCCGGGTTCTTTGCGGTGCCCACAACTTTCCTCAGCACTAGATCACCAGGCTCTAGAGGCCTTAGCTTTACGTTAGCATCATAGCCTTGCCTGAGTTTATGTTGATAATGTGCCAGCCGAACCATTGCATTCTCTCTTCTTTCCTCAATCAAGTCCAAGCTCTTCTGTAGTTGCTCATCGTTGTCGGCTGGACTGAATGAGCTAGTTCTTATCGTTGGGAACCCGGTTTCCAAAGGAATGACAGCTTCAGCCCCATAGGTCATTGAGAAGGGGGTCTCCCCAGTGGACCTACGAGGCGTAGTCCTGTAAGCCCAAAGTACGTGCGGCAGTTCTTCTACCCACCTACCCTTCGCATCATCTAGCCTCTTCTTCAAACCGTTCAGTATAACCTTGTTGATAGCTTCTGCTTGTCCATTGCCCTGAGGATAGGCTGGAGTGGAGTATCTGTTCGTAATTCCCAGCTCACTGCAGTAATTCCTGAATACCCTGCTATCAAATTGCAAGCCGTTGTCCGAGATGAGAGTGTGAGGAACTCCAAACCGTGTGACAATATTCTTCCACACGAACTTTTGCACATCAACGTCTCTGATATTGGCTAGTGGCTCGGCTTCAACCCACTTGGTGAAATAGTCTGTTCCGACCAGGAGGTACTTCTTGTTTCCTGCAGCTTTGGGGAAGGGTCCCACAATATCCAAGCCCCATTGGGCGAAGGGCCATGGGCTAGATAGTGGATTAAGATTTCCCCATGGCTGGTGAATGTTTGGAGCGAAGCGCTGACATTGATCACACTTTTTGACGTATTCGTGTGCCTCCTTTTGCATGTTAGGCCACCAATAGCCTTGGGTGAGGGCTCGGTGAGCCAAGGACCTACCTCCAGTGTGGCTCCCACAGATTCCTTCGTGCAGCTCTTCTAGCAATGTCTCAGTCGCCTCGGGATGTATGCATAACAAATATGGTCCCGAATAGGAGCGTTTGTATAGTTTCTGGTCTTCGGATAACCAGAACTTAGTCGCCTTCCTCCGAACTTTATCAGCTTCTCCCTTCTCTTCAGGCAATATATCTTCTTTGATAAATTTGATTAAAGGGTCCATCCAGCACGGCCCGGCCCTGATCTGGTGAACCTGGACTCTCCCTGACTTCGCCTCCGTAGGCCTGTGCAGGTCCTCGACGAGGATGACCCTCGGCAGGTCTTGTGCCGAAGAGGTGGCAAGCGTGGCCAAGGAGTCAGCATGTGAGTTGCCACTCCTGGGGATGTGCAGCAAACTGAAAAATTCGAACTCTGATTGCAGATGTTTAACACGACCCAAGTATCCCTGCATTCTTTCGTCCTTTGCCTCGAACTCGCCTTGTACTTGACCTACTACCAATCTTGAGTCCGAGAACAACTCCACGGATTTCCCACCCATTCTACGGACCATAGTCATCCCCATCAGTAGGGCCTCATACTCCGCTTCATTATTTGTAGCCGAGAAGTCCAGCCTTAACGATTTCTCGATAATGATTTTCTCGGGGGATATCAATACCAGCCCAACTCCAGAGCCTCTTTGGTTTGCCGCGCCATCGACGTACACTTCCCAATGGGAGGGATTCTGTTGGGAGATCACGCCAACTGATTTTTCATCCATGCCCGACGTGGGCTTTACCTCTTCTAGCTGGGGCTCCGTGAACTCAGCCACCAAATCTGCGAGGACCTGTCCCTTGACCGATGTGCGGGGCATATATCTTATATCGAAAGCCCCTAAGATTGTACCCCACTTGGCAATCCGACCAGTGTAATCAGCACTTCGGAGTATAGCTTTGAGTGGGAGTTGTGTGAGAACGATAACCGTGTGGGCTTGGAAGTAGTGAGGTAGCTTCCGTGTGCCAAGCACTACTCCCAGGATAGCCTTCTCCAGTGGCAAGTAACGAATCTCAGCCTCATGCAGCGACTTGCTTACGTAATAGACGGGCCTTTGTACACCAGAGTTTGACCGCATCAACACCAGGCTCACCGCATAGGAAGCTACAGCGATGCAGGCGAACAGTACCTCATCTGGCTCAGGACTGGACATGATTGGTGGCCGAGCCAGACAATCCTTGAGTTGCTGGAACGCCAAAGCACATTCCTCAGTCCATTCGAATCCCTTCCACTTGTTGAGTAGAGAGAAAAAGGGGCGACACCTGTCTGCTGACCTAGAGATGAACCGATTGAGGGCAGCGGTCATTCCGGTTAGTTTCTGAACCTCCTTGGGATTCTGAGGAGCTCGTAGACCGTTGATGGCCTTTATTTGGTCGGGGTTGACCTCAATTCCTCGGTGGGTGACCATGTATCCTAAAAACTTTCCGTACCCTACCCCAAACGAGCACTTAGAAGCATTTAGTCGTAGCTTGTATTTCCGTAGAATCTCAAAGGTACTTTCAAGGTCCTTCACATGCTCGGCTATAACTTTGCTCTTCACCACCATGTCATCTATGTAAATCTCGATATTCTTGCCCAGCTGTGGCTCGAACATCCTCGTCATCATCCTCTGGTAGGTAGCTCCTGCGTTCTTTAAGCCAAACGGCATCACTTTATAGTGGTAGTTAACAATAGGAGTGACGAAAGCAGTTTTCTTCTGGTCCTCCAGGGCTAATGGTATCTGGTGGTAGCCTTGGAAGGCGTCTAGGAAGCTCATCCGAGGGTGACCGACAGTGGCATCAACCAGCTGATCGATTTTCGGCATAGGGAACGGGTCTTTGGGGCATGCCCTATTCAGATCCGTGAAGTCTACGCATACTCGCCACTTCCCACTCTTCTTCTTTACCACCACGGTATTCGCTAGCCATTCGGGATAAAAAACCTCTTTGATAGCCCCAGCTGCTTTGAGTTTCACTACCTCGTCTCTCACTGCGTCGGCATGTTCCTTGGATGGGCGCCGAATAGGTTGTTGCTTGGGGGTGACCAGTGGATTCACCTTCAAGTGATGGAATATAAACTCCGGGTCCACCCCTGGGGCCTCGTAAGCACTCCAGGCAAACACGTCGATATTTCGCTTGAGGAACTCTATCAGCTCTTCCTTCTCTTGAAGAGGCAGCTGAGATCCGACTTGAAAGAACCTGTCAGGATCATCTCCAATGATCACTTTCGTCAGATCCTCACATCGAGTGCTTTCATCCGGTTCTTCAGAAGGCACTCCCCGAGACTGTAGTTGCTATAAATCCCTCCCAACCACGTCCGAGGACTCGGCTGGGGCCTTATGCTGAATGGCGGCTACCAAGCACTGTCTAGCAACAGACTGGTCTCCTCGGATCTCATGTATCTGTCCTCCTGATGGATATTTGACCTTCTGGTGCAAAGTAGAGGGGACAGCCCCAAGTGCGTGAATCCAAGGTCTGTCTACGAGTGCCATGTAGGGCGAATATGCGTCCACAACGATAAAGTCCAGCTCCACCACCTCGGAGCCGGACTGCACAGGTAAGCGTATCCGGCCTTTCGGGATGACAGGCCTTCCTTCAAAGCTAAAGATGGGGGAATCGTATGGCGTCAGGTCCTGGGGTTTTAGGCCTAGCCCCTTGTAGAGATCCGGGTACATTGCCTGCGTTTGGATAGTGCTGATAGTGGCGTTGCGTTTCTGCCCTGCGTTTTCTCTTTTTTTTTTTTCTTTTTTTTTTGCCGGCTTTTGTTGACTTTGTGGGACAAAAATTACTGTGCATGAACAGTGCAACACTGTTTACGCACTGTTCATGCACTGTTCACACATTAAAAAATATTAAAAATGGGTCCCACGGTACTATTCACACATTTAAAAATTATTTTGCTACAGTGTTTTCAGCAACAATCAGTTTTCAGCCACTTTCAGCAACAATAAGTTGTATCCAAACGGACACATTATCTCCACGGCACTGCCCTGGTCCACCATCACCCTCTTTACATCGTACCCTCCTATTCTGAGGGTGATGACTAGTGCATCATCATGGGGTTGGATGGTGCCGATCATGTCCTCGTCCGAGAATCCCATAACCAGCAGGGCACCAGACTTAGCTCTCTTCGGTCCTCGGCTCGACTCCCCTGCGGATGGTCGACCTACCGACATAACTTTCAATGGCCAGGACCCTGTTCTCCCCGGCGCAGCGAAGACGACGTTTATAGTCCCTAGCGGCGGCTTTGAGGGGTCGTCCCTGCGTGGCCCCGAGCCTGTCTGCCCTCGGCCGCTGGAGGGGTGCAGAAGGTGTTTCAGTTTACCATCGCGAACCAATTGGTCCAGGTGATCCCACAGGCTCCTACAATCCTCCGTGTTATGCCCGTGGTCTTGATGGTACTGGCAGTAGAGATTATGGTTGCGTTTCTCGGGGTTTCCTATCATCTTGTTCGGCCATCTGAAGAATGATTCGTTCTTGATCTTTTCCAGGACTTGGTGTACTGGCTCTTTGAACACGGTGTTGACCGATTGAGGATTCATCGATCCTGATTGTCCGGCAAAATCCCTCCGCGGTTTATTGTAATTGTACCGGTCCGACCGCGAATCTCTCCTCTCCTGAGGGATAACCTTATCCTTTCCCTTGCCCTGCTGCTGATCTTCTTCAACCCTCTTATACTTCTCTATGCGGTCCATTAGTTGACGCACGTTTGTGACTGGTTTGCCAGATAGGGATGCCCTCAAACCGTGGTCAGTAGGGAGGCCGAGCTTGAACGTGCTGAGGGCCATTGCATCGTTGTTGCCCTCCACCTCATTGAACATCTCCCAGTATCTGTCTGAATATGCCTTCAAGGACTCGCCTTCCTGCATGGACAAGGATAGCAGTGAAGAGAGAGGCCTGGCCACTCTTCGGCACGTAACAAAACGGGAGCCGAATGCCTGAGTGAGCTCTTTGAAGGAGTTGATGGAGCCTGCCTTCAAACCGTCAAACCACCTCATGGCAACGGGCCCAAGACTGGAAGGGAAAACCTTGCACATCAGAGCTTCATCTCTGGAGTAGACAGCCATCCTCTGCTTAAAATGACTCACATGCTCCACGGGGTCAGTTTTACCATTGTAGACGGTGAACGTTGGCTGGTTAAAGCGCCGAGGGAGTCTGGCCTCCTCTATCCTGCGCGTGAAGGGTGATCTAGATATCTGATTTAGAGCCTTGTTCATGGCATCGTTCTCCACGTCCTCGCGTGATAGGCTCCTACGCTCCCTTTTACGATGGGACTCCTCTACATAGGTGTAGGACTCGCTAGCTGGTGTCTTAGACTTGCGTTGATAAGAGACGTCCTGCTCGTCATCAAGATCATCTTCAGAGTACGAGGAAGCCCGCTTCCTCTTTGCGTGGCGCAACTCCCTCTTTAGTTTTTCCACTTCCAGTTGTAAGTCACGATTCTTCTCTGCATGGGACATGTGACTTCCGCTCTGTGATTGGCCCTGGCTAAGGCGCACAGTGTGTACACTGCCCTCACGGTTTTGTCTCCTCTCTAGGTTGACGAAATGATCCACGTGTTGGGATGCCCTGGATTCTGCTTGTTGTTCACCTTGTCCTGCCATTATCAACTGTCGTTTTCACTCTTGCACAAGCTCTCCCCACAGACGGCGCCAATTGTAGGGTCAGATTCTGCAGCCCAAGCCCAAGAAGGTGTGGATTTGGAGCCCACTGAACCAAAAACAATAAATTTGTAGAGAGTGGGTGAAAGAGCTAGGCTAATAATGAAAATAACAGTATTAAACGGCAATGTTAACGGGAAGATTTGAATTAATATGTGCTCGGACGGGTGTAAATGTCTCGTCCGAAGAGGTGATTTTCATTGATGAACTTGGGTTACAATTGTTGGAGCTACAGTAAAGTAATACACTCTTTTCTCTCTCTTCTTTTTCGATCTCCCTCTATCAGAGACCCCTCTCTCTTATATAATACTGCCTTTCTACATCTTCACCGTCCACTTGTTCATCATCTAGGCGCTCACTTGAGTGCATGTCCCATCACACTCCCCCTTTAGCCCTGTCTGAGTGGCGGTAGCTGAGGATGCACTGTTCAGGAGTCTTCTCCACATAAATGCGGCCAGGAGGGTAGGTGCAGTGCATTAAATGCGGTGGTTGAAGTCTGTCTCCTTGATATTTCTCTGTTCCTGTTACCTTCTTGTGTGTCCGAGGCCCCTTTCTCCCTTAACACTTGTCAAACAGATCATTTGGACCTCCCATACACGTGTCGGGCAAAAACCTCGTCGGATCCGAGGGTAGCGGGCTTCTCGGGCATATGAACATCTCCTCGGACAGTGCACGTACTCATCTCCAGACATTTTCCTTTTTCATGGGCCTCTGACTGAGTGTCTTGGTCTCCTCGGACGAACAGTATTCCTCATATAGGGCTTTGGGCCCAATACGTTGGGTTGGGCTTTCTCCCCCCACAAAAACAATTTAGGAAGTTCATGGTTTTAATAAAACTTTTTAATATTTACAGTTTAGCTTTGAACCACCCTAAATTATATAGGGAACTATGTAATTTCCCTAGTTTTTAATAAATGATAGTCACTTGTGAAAGAAGAATGTAGTCACTTCCTATAGAGAGAAATAGCTTCCTATTGAGAGAAATAACCATTCGATGCAATCATGACTGATAAGACTAAACTTTTATTTTCGGTTAATAAACAAACTTAGGGGAATGATATCATCTTAAACATTAGGGTAGAAATCATGTCTATGATGAATTGGGTATATCCTGCATAGATGCATCACCATGCCTTGAACTTGAAGAGAGACTTCTGTTGTCATCGTGTATAAGGGGACTTTGATCTTCACAAGTAGTTTGACTTCCAAAGTACTTCTGCTCAATAGCTCCAATTTTATCTCTATCTTGAGTGACATTCAAGATTGCCCTCGAAATGTGAGGGACTAAAGGGGATCCTTGTTGGAAGGCCTGAAGAAACATGTTACAAAATTATAGCATTCTTTTAAAATAATGCGATGGCATTCTTTGTTGCATTCTTAAAATTAAAAGAATAATTCAGGGTGGTTTTTTTTTTTGGGAGAGAGAGAGAGAGAGAGAGAGACTCACAAAGCCAAATCCATCAGTTTTGTAGGTGGGTCCAACCATAGTATACCTAGAACAATACTTTGCAAGGAAGAGCTTGATATAGGGGATTTCATCAAAAATAGCTGCAACCCCACCATTGTGGGTTCCTTTTGACAATGCTTCATGATACTCCTCAGAGGTCGAATATGGCTTCAACTGGGATTCATGAAAATCTAATTGTTTTATTAGAAGTCCCTTAACAAAGGAATGATTTTGATATCCAACAAAATAACCATTATTTTTAATCTCTTTTACGTCAACAAATGTAGGCTGCAATCTCTTTACTGTTAATATTGAGGTTAGGCTTGCCGTATAACTTTGAGTCAGGATGAGTACAACAAAAATCCATATGATTAGCACAAATCTTGACCAGTTGTTTACCACTTTCTCCCCTACAAGTACCATAAATTATTTTTAATATTAACATGCATAATGAATATCCATGTTTTGAATTCAAACAAACCACAAAGAGAGAATAAAAATTTTGGAAAAAATACACAAAACCGTATGTGATTTCTACGTAAACAAAAATCCCCATGAGGTTTTGAGTATAACACTTAATCCTCATTAATATTGCTTTGTGTGTAAAACATTAATTGGTTAATATCAAAACCCCACTTTGGTAATGTTGTATGTGAAAATGAATCCCTAAATTTGGACACATGTCATCACATGAGCAACTCTATTTAGTTTCATGGGTGTTAAATGGTTTACACACAAAATAATACCATGTAGGGGTTAAGTGTTACATTACAAATTTTTGGAGGTTTCTATGCTTTGCGAAGATATCACAATGGGGTTTTATATACTTCTTCCTAATATCTTCTAGAGGGTTGAAGAAAATTTACTGTGAGCGAAGGCAAGTGTTGAGAAGGAGAACCAAAAAATCAAGCCAAGTTGTTGATTTGGAGAACCTCTAAACTCAGTGTTTACACGGTGTTCAAGAACCCATATTACCAAACCTGTAAAGATGAATGCTGCACCAATTGTTAACCATAGATTAATGCTTAACGGCTTTAAGAAAATCCACAAGTTTTTGTTCTCATCATCTTTCACCAAAACCAACATTGACACGCCTGATTCTGTATAAGGCAAAGTGAAATCAACATACAATGAGCGATTAGCAACAATTGCCGTGTCTCCAACAACTGCATCATAAACCTGCATTTAGAGAGAGAATTATGAATTTATGGACTTTAAGAAACGTTAAATGAGGTAACTAATTGACACCCACCTAAGGTGAATAAAATTCTTATGTCCTACTTTGACTATTCTATGTTATGCTTCACAAATCATAAGCCTAGCACATGTTTTCCCCTTCCCTTTTTCTTATAAAGTAACCAAAATTAAAAAAAAAAAAAAAAATCAGCAATATGACATGTTGTAAAATAAAAATCAAATATATTTTGATGATATATTGCAATTGATGGAGTATAAAATGAAATCCTCAAAGTGGAATGAAGGATGAGTAATACTACAATTATAAACTTTTTTACAACATTTTTACAAATTGTTAGGGTGGGAAATTTTTAGTGGTTTTTCATATGGGCCCATCACTTATATCATTTTTTTACTTACCAATAACCAATAACTATTTACCACATTAGTAATTTGTAAAAAAAATTGTAAAAAAGTTTGTAACTCTAGCATTTTCCTATAAATGATTTTATTCACCTAGAGGCATCTGCTAGAAGAAAAACCTTGGGAGAAAAAAACTCACCTGATTTTTAATTTGATAAAGAAGTTGATCGTATGTCCCATTAATTTGCCTATGTTTATTCATGTAGGGAATAAATTCATGAGGAAGGGGAAAAGGTAATGCTTCTTGTACAGCATGGAAAACATCAATGCAGAACCCCGATATACTTGGCTTATCATCAGTAGGAGAATGCCATTCCACTTTTACGAATTCCTTAAAACCAGATGTCACTGGAACCCCAATCCTTAACTTTGATGGCTGCTCTGTTGTGTCTCCTGGCCAGATAGGTTGTTTAAGTTTGTCCTTTGATGTTGAGTATGCCCTTTCACTAGTTCCATTCAAATCTTTTGAAAATCCTCTTTGTCGGGTCCAATATCCGATAATCCTCTCAGTTTTTCCTATCACATTGAATAGTTCAAAGGTTGAAGGCTCTAACTGCCCCTTAACCAAATGAAAGTTCCCGCTTAGGCCTTGAAATGTAGTACTTAGAATTGTATCGCGAAGCCTTATACCCATTTCAAAAATGCCTAAAGCTGCAAGATCAACATTATTGTTGCTAGTATTTTGCTTCAAGAAGCTAGAATGCAGCATGCTAGCCTTTTCTACGGCCATAGCCAATGCCCAGATTGTATCGTATGCCCATAATCCAAAAAAGTTTAAGCTAGGAATACTTTTGCTCTTTGTTCTAATTGAGGTTAAATTTCTCTTCCATTTCCTTTCAAAATCTTTGAGTTGTTTAGATGGGGGTAAGTATGGCCTGATTCCCAATACACCTTGCATTGAGTCCATGACCTTTGAGCTCATTGGATCTAGCAATGATGATAGCCCTTCTGTGAGAATCCATGCATACCCTTCACTCATCATTCCTGCATTCTTTGCAAGTGCAAAGAGTTTGGAGCCAAGTGAAGCTGTCATGTGAACAAGGAATATTCTTGTATGATTTGCCTTTAACTTGTTAAGCTCTTCACTGATTTCAGTATTATTAGAAGATGGATGAATTTCACTTCTGTAAGAAACCCGAGTGTCAATCTCTTGTAAAGCATCCAACATATGTGGAATTAAGCCATTGCCATAATCTGTGTCCTCATAAATGAGGACAATTTCCCACCAACCAAAGGCCTTAACAATGTCTACTATGGCTTTAACTTGTGCGGAGTCATCATGGGTTGTACGTATGAAAAACGGGTTCTGGGATGGAGAAAGAGAGGGACTTGTGGCTGAAAAGGAAATGATGGGAACCTGAGCTTTGCGGCCAAGTTCTATCACAAACCTAGCTTGTGTGGAGCTTTGAGGTCCTATAATGGCCTGCACTTCTTTATTCTTCATTAAATCCAGTGCTGGATATCATTTCAACAGTGAAATGAATGACTTAGAATGTGGAAAATTTACTTGCAAAGTTGCAATGTTTAATAACAAAACTGATACTTTACGATATGCCAACATATGTATGTAAAATGGTGAAGGTGCAAAATCAAAATGTTGATCAATTCTGAACATCAATTGTATCAGACTACATGATGAGAAGTTTGTATATTAATACGTGGAGCAAATTCCCCATGGGCATCCTTTAAATTAAACTTGAGATATGCAGCAATTCAAAAGTTCCTAGTAATAAGTTGAATAAAAATCCATGTCTCATTCTGCGAGTATTCCACTTCATGCTTCATTAATTGTAATAAACCAAATGTTTGAATTTATTTATTTATATTTAAACTTTGGTTACTTTATAAGGGAAAATAAATTGTGTGGTAGGTTATAATTAGTGAAAAATAAAGTAGAACACTACGAGTGGACAATAGTCTTTTATTTTTACACGCTTTAGTGGGGTCGACTGTACCATCTAAGACCCCTAAATGGAAAAAGGCTCACAAATTTTAATCATTAGGATTGTTTCTTTTAACTGTAGGAGTATTACTTAAGCCCCAACTATTAGCACCCCCCCCCCCCCCCAAAAGAAAGAAAGAAAGAGAAAAAAGAACTCCATCTGGCTTGAGGAATAGAAAAGGAAAATGATTTTTTTTTTTTTGGCTCATGGGATGTGCTCTAAGTCCTTGCTCTTTTTCTTTAGGTGGGAGATTTAGAGTGTAGAACATATAATCTCCACTATGAATAGCAACGGGGGGTGGGTATGGGATGGGTTTTTTATTCCCCCCTACTTGATTGTCACTTTGGGGAAGGGTTTTTTTTTTTTTTTTTGACCCAATCCTAGAAAGCAGTTGTGTGTACCTACCTTGCCCCATCCCACTCTAATTTTTTGTTTTTTTGTTTTTGTTTTTGTTTTTGTTTTATAATATATTAAAATTTGATTTAAAATATATTATTCATTAAACTAAAACTCATTAGACATAAAAGAGAAAATCAAGTTCTAACATTATAAAAAGTTTTAGAAGCATAACAATACAATAATGTAGGAATTTAAAAAAATAAAAATAATTCAAACATAACAATACAACAATTGAAATCTTAAACATAAAAAATATAAATTCAATAATACAACAACAGAAGATTTTATAAATATAAGTTTGAATGTTAAAGAACACACACACACACACATATATAAGGCACTCTTTCCCCTAACCTGCCCTGTAGAATGCCTGTTTTTAATGTGATTTGTTGGTTTATTTTTGTTAATTTTTTTTTGGTATTGTTTTAAGTTAAAAGAGTTAGGGTTTTTTATTAAATTTTTTTTTGAAGAATACGTTGCAGCCCATGTGGCATAAAAAATAATATTTTAATATTAACATTATCCAAATCAGCTTTTTCCATCAATCACTTAATGAGAGGGACTATTTTGACACATTATCAAAAGATTAGTGACTGATATGACACATTTTGACACAGACCAAGCATTAGGGATCAAAATAGTAATTGACCCTACATTTTATAAATCAGTTTATATTACTTTACACCATAGTTATGAATAGTTATAAATTCCATTCCATTTCACCCGAAATGGTCAGAATCTTCCATTCCAGTTAGTTAACAGGCACCAATCAAGGTTTTGAAAACTAAACTGGACCGGCCAGTTTAATCGAAAACTGTACCATATTCTAAAAAACCGAAAACATTTGGTTCATCTGGAGAAACCGCAAATCGGGCTGGTTCTACCGGTTATGTGATGGTTCAGACTATTGTTAAATATAGTCGTTTTTTTGGAAAATGCAGTTGCCTCACCTCTAACCCGCACACTATGGAAGTTATTTTCTGTCATATATTCTTTCGGGTTGATGAAATAACAAAGAACAACCCATTGATTCTTCTTTGTAGCAGAGGAAGATCAAATATGAATTAAAAAAAAAAAAAAAAAACACTATATAATAATATAAGTCCACAACAATGAGAGAGAGAGATTTGATGACAATGAAATATCAAAATCCAAACACTCACAGAGAATCCTTACATGAAACGTTCCTCTTTTCTTAAAGAAATGAGATAGGCCTACAACTTTCATCATTGAAGAAATGAACCCCAAGGCAGCAAGCACCATTTCAGTATTTTACCATATTTATTTGTACTATAAAGTATAGATAATAAGTTGGCCTGTTGGTGGTAGCCGACCAAAGACAATAGTGTTAAAGGGAAAGAAAGAAGTGGAGGATATTCCTCGTTTCATTTCGCTTTTGGTTATAGAAATTTTCTATTAATGTATAGTTTCTTTTTTTTTTTTTTTTTTTTTTTTTTGAGGAAAATGTATAGTGATTCCTAGTTGCCAGTTGTTGGCCATTCCTCACAACAAAAATTTAGCATAAATTTTACAGATGGCATAAATAAAAACCACAAACATAAGAATAAATTCAAGGAAAATGTTATAGTTACTACAAGTTGTACTATATAAATTTTACAAATTAATGTGACAATTCTCTAAAAAAATTAATATAAGAATAAATGTACTTGGTAGACTTCAATTGATTTAAAATTATTATTTGAATGATCTCTTTATAATTGGTTACACATTAGTTTGTAAGCCTAATATAATAAATTTGTAGTACCCGTAAGCTATATAGCACTACTCTAAATTTAATACATGGCTACATATATATATATATATACTCATACATACGCACACTCAGTATATAATTATAAATATCTAAATAAATATATATTAACTTTTTTTTTTTTTTACAAGATAAAATTTCTACTCTAGCTCCCTCCTAGAGACTTGAATCCCAGCCCTTGCCCCCCACACCCCACAAGCACTTATATTAACTAAACAGTTATATATTATATAAGTAACAAATATATATACTAAATAATTAATATATAAACTAAATGAAAAAATATAAATAAAATTAATATAAACTTGTTCTATGCTAATTCATTTGTTATATCTTTTTTATCTAAATATTCTTAGTTATTTTTCAATAATCTTTAAAAAAAACTAAATATTATTAGTTATAAACTTGTTATATATTTTTATAATTTTTAAATTACTGATTAATTATTTATGATACAACCGGTTTGACCATCAGTTTGACTCCGATTAGACTAGAGAACCGAGAACCACTCCCTATTTTGGTTCTTTGACCTGTCCAATTAAATTTTTAAAAGCATGGTACCAATTACCCTCTATTTCATCTCGTTTTAAATTCCAGCACATGCTAATCCATTCCACCAGTAACATTTATTTCCACTAAATTTCGTCTAATATGGTGATTTCAGCTATTATGTAAATGAATAATTATTTATATATATATATATATATATATATATATATATTTTATAAAAAAAAAAATTTGTATTATTATTACTTTACTCACATATGAGATGTTTTTTTTTCTTCATCAATTTTTTTAATTACTCAAAGATGACATATTATATTACGTAATAATGATTTTAAGAATGTACATTATATGATTTTGAATCAATGATTCGATATAGTATAATATTATGTGATGTAGATCTAGGTATATAAATGCCTACTTGAAAATATACATCTTGGATATATATGTTAAAATATATATAAAATCGAGTCTTCCAAAGGTTCTTTAGATAAACTTGAATACAAAAATTTAATTAGCAATTTTGCATCTAGAAAAACAAGAGTAAAACACAAGAAACATAGATTTTAAGTAAAAAAAATTATTTTAATATTTAAATATATAAAAAAGTTCATTGTTGCATTATTGAACCTCAAAATGCATAGAGCTGGCTTTAATAGAAAAGATTACGTTTCTCTTGACAAGATACTAACATTAGAAATGTTATTACCATGCTATATCTTCCATTCAAAAAAAAAGAAAGAAAAAGAAATGTTATTACCATGCAACAGTTTCAGCCTTGAAGGCCACACTATCCTAGTATGCTCTGTTATGTAAAACTTTCCTCACTTTTTGGATGAATTATATAGAAAAAATTTAGTAACATAAATTAATTCACAACTTCTTGCCACAATTGTAATATGGTAGTATGAGTGTTAGAAAAAAAATAGTAAGTCTATATATAAGTGATAGACAACTATTTGCAGTTTGCTAAGTTAGAGTTGTGACAAAGAAACTATGAAATAGTTTGTGTTCCTAAAATAACTTGAATTATATATATTGTGTCGGCAAGAATTTTTTTTTTTTAACAAAAACACATCTCCGGTGGCATTTCATAAGGTACCTGTAGACGCTGCAGTAATGACATCATCCCCAGAATCCTTTGCGAAGAGAGTGAGTCTAGTGCGATAGTTATGATTCACTGCATAAAAGTCAGAGCGAGCCATGGACATGTAGCTCTCTGCCACCCTTCCCAGGGGGGACTTCAAATCAAGAACCACGCCTACTGGTATGACTTCCTTTGCCAACACTAAACGCTCATGACCCCAGAGGGAGAGAGTGAGTAAGAGAAATGATAGGAAAGAGAACAGGTGCTTCTGGTTTGCCATTGTCAATGTTTAACTGAGATCAAGCTAACCTTGCCAAATGCTAACTAGAAAAAGCAGAGGGAACTACACGTTAGCATTTTGCAAAGTGTTTGAATTAAGTTTAGAAAATTTGGTCTACACGTTAAGTCGTTAACTGTGAATTGTTTGAATTAAGCTTAGAAAATTCCATTCCATCCCATGTTGAAAATTTTGGGCAGCTGACAGTTGACTGGCTTACTATGCGTGGCCCAAATTTACAGGCACAGCTAGCATTCATTTTGTTTGCCTTATTAAGAGGCTCAGATAGCTATGGTCGGACACATTACACACGACATGAATGCAACAAGAGCAGTTGGACCCACGGGAATTTGGTAATGACTTTCCAATTTCAATATTTGCACTGAATTTTGTGGCCATTTCATTGATCATTTGTATCTTTGTCTCAAAATCAAATTTCCCCTTGCTGATGCAAGCTAGACCTGTGCCCGCTTGGTTAATTAGCATTAAACTTATTCGACCAAAAGTCATGTCGGCACTGTGAGAACGTGATTTGTACGCCTGGCAAGTTAATAAAGTCGCTAAGTGCATTCACATCAATCCGTTTGTAATAGAAAAAGATCTAGAATTTACATAATTTTGCCTAAAAATGACCTGCATCACTCCGTGTATATAATTGTGTAAATTTACAAGTTTGCTACAATAATCGTGACACTATTCATTTTGTATTTAGTTATTTATTCTTTTTTTACGTATCTCGAAAATGAAATAAAATGGTAAATGTGGTTGTTGTGTATAAAGAAAGAGAAACAATTTTAAAAATAAAGAAAAATTGATATTTTAATGAAAAATAATGTAAAATAGATAATTTGATGTGGAGTATTTTGAAAATTAAGTATGTAAAGGGGGATTCTAGCCTTTTACCCCTATTTTTAAAAATATTTGGCAATATGCCCCTATTTCGAAACTATTTAGGTCCGTGCTCCTGTTTTGAAACTCGATTTTATTAAAATCGAGTTTCAATCAAAAAACTCAATTGGTAAAAAATCGAGTATGGAGCGATCAAACTTAAAAAAAAATAAAAAAAATAAAAAATAAAATAAAATTGCATGGAACTTGAGTTCCATATAAAACGCCGCTATAGGTCTTCCTGAACGCAGCTATAGGTATGGAACTCGAGTTCCAGGCAATTTTTTTTATTTTTTATTTTTTATTTTTAAGTTTGATCACCCCAAACCTATAGCTGCATTCAGGAAGACCTATAGTGGCGTTTTATATGGAACTCGAGCTCCATGAACTCGAGTTCCATGCAAATTTTTTTTTTTTTTTAAAGTTTGATCAGGCATAACTCGATTTTAAACCAATCGAGTTTTTCATTGAAACTCGATTTTGAGAAAATCGAGTTTCAAAATAGGGGCATGAACCTAAATAGTTTGAAAACAGGAGCATATTGCTAAATATTTTAAAAAATAGGGATAAAAGGCTAGAATCCCCGTATGTAAAGTAAAAAAGGTAATTTCTTATGCTAGAAGAAAGTAAGGAAATGATATATCTTTAAATATTGCTTTTATGATTTTACATGGTCTCCCTAAATTACCCTCACTTTTATCTTATTTTTTGTTTTTAATTTTTTTTTAATACATTTTTTTTTAAATTTTTTATACAAGATAAAATTTCAACTTTAACTTAATCTAAATTACCCTCACTTTTATCTTAAAATCTCATTCTTCTTGCTCTTCAACTTAAAGCATTCACATTGGTTGTCCTAAAATATTTAGTAACTTTTAGCACCCAAAAAAGCTAATTTATCTATTTTAACTCACTATTTTACAACTTACCCAACATCTCAACTCTTATTTTTCATATCACAGTCAAACACTATTAATTTTATCTCTCTCTCTCTCTCTCTCTCTCTCTCTCTCTGTGACCCATCAAACAGATACGCACCTACTAGCCACCACCACCACAAATCGAAACCCACCCACATCCACCACTGTATTGAAACCCACCCACCAGCCACCACACAAACTAAAACTCACCCACCTGCCACCACTACAAACCCCAACCTAAAATCAACCTAATAAAAAAATAACATCCTAATCACCACCGTGACCACAACTTAACCACCGCTGTCGTGCTCACAAGCCAAAATCAAACCAAACACCACCAAAAGGATCCACAAATCATCCCAATTAACACCCAACATCAACCCAATTTTTGTGACCCATGACCTATATACACAACCCAGAAACCAATGCGTTGCCATATTGAGATTAATGAAAAATTAGATTGAATAATAATAATAATAATATAGTACTTTTTTCACAAAGGAAAAAAAAGTTATTATTATTATTGTGTGCTTCCTTCTTCTTTTTGCCATGTGTCATTGTAGTATGTTTTGAGAATGAACGTGTTTTATCGTTGCATGCATCCACCAATTTGAGGATCCAACTTTTTATAATATACTAGTCGCAGACCCATGCGATATGTGGGAATATATAATTATTTTGTAATATGATACAATTCATAATTTATTATCTAAAATTTATTGAAAATAGTTTTCTCCTAAAAAATTGAACTATTTCTAAAATTATTTTCCAACTCTCTATCTCTACAAATATGTCATTATATTATTTTGGGTTTTTATTTATTTATTTATTTTAGATATGATATTTGTAATCCAATAATGGAAGGACATGCCAACACAACATTAGATTTCCTATTTTGCTTCGCATGATGAGATTGTATCATATTTTAATTCTTCTAAATTTTGACTGTGAGAGGAATAGGGATAAGAAAAAGAAAGAAAAAATTACTAGAGCCAGGTATATTTACGTTTGTTTGTAGAAGAGTGAAAAAGCGTGGCTTGCTTCGTCATTTTGGCTCTACCTTCCTTGTCTTATCTCTTTGTTTGAGGTGTTTAACAGCCAACTACTTCACTGATAGTGATGCAACACGGTAAGGGAGAGAAATAGTGAGAGATAAGAACAAAAAAAAAAGAAAGGGAGTCAGCCATGACCCATGGGTCAACTGTTTCCATCACAAGAGAGAGAAAGAGAAGAAACAAGAAAAAGGAGGTTGGAGAGAAAGAAAGATGAAGATTTTGTTTTGGTTTAGCTCATTCATTTTATCTTTTTTTTTTTTTTTAAAAAATTTATTTGATGAAAGTAAATTTATCTCATTTAGATATAGCTTCTGCACGTGGGTTCATCTTGCATGTAGATTATTACTTTCTTTCTTGCTGGTTTTTTTTTTTTTTTTTTTTTTGAGAAAATCTTGGTGGTTTGTTTTAACAAAGATGGAGATTTTGTTTTAGTTTAGCTCATTCATTTTATCTCTTTTTTTTTCTTTTTCTTTTTTTGATGAAAGTATAATTATTTCATTTAGATGTAGCCTCTCCAGATGGGTTCATCTTGCCCGTGGATTATTATTTTCTTTCTTTTTGTTTTGTTTTATTTTATCTTTTTTTTTTTTTTTTTTTTGAGAAAGTCTTGTTGGTTTGTTTTATTTTGTTTTACTGGATAGCACGTGCTCTTGCACGTACTTTAAAAAAAAGTAAAATCCAAAAGAAACAGTATTGTTAAGATTTTTCTAAAACTCATGTACACAATATTCTAGATATTCAAGAAGAGAAATTTCTAAAAAGAAAATCAAGTTGTTAAAAAATAGCGCAATTCAAAATCTAAAATTAAAAACCTAATTATTGTTCATATACACAGTATTATAGATAGGTATTCAAAAATCAAGAACCAATTAGTTTTTCTATCCACACAACAATTAGCATAAAGCTAGGTACTAATGGAATTTAAAAAGAATTCGGTTCTTTGAATTTCCTCACTCCTAAAATACCAAACAATTTCTCATAAGCTAAACAATCCCCAAAGTTATTCATCAACCAAACAGGCCAACTAAGGTCCCAAACACAAAAATTCTAGCCACAAACACAACAATCTACTTAAGCTGATGTACTTTGAAGAATTAGAGTTCCCTTTAAAATATTAAGATAAAAAAAATTTAAACTGATACATCCCAAAGTTCCATACACAAAAAAATTTAAGATTCAAATTCTACCCTCTTTTTTCTTCTATTTTACTACAATTTTTGGGATACCAAACAGCAAATTAAACAATAAACAACAAATTATTAATATAAGGAAATGAAAATCTAATAGAGCTGATGTGTATTGAACCATAAAAAGCAAATTATCAAGCACCACCCAAAAAAAGCAACAAATTTATTCCTCTTTCCTTCAAAAGGTTCTAAGAAAAGAATGGTTACCAATTGATTAGTATAACCTTCAATAGATTAAAAATCCCGCAATGATTGTGACTCTTGATCATTGACATCTGTCGAGGAATTGACAAACGAAACAGAGATAAAAATGAAATTTAGTTTAGCAAATAAGATGACTGGAAAAAGAGAACAATAGCAATTTCTCTTTAATGAAAATGAATAACACTCTTACTATAAAACAAAGACCAAAATAAAAACATCACATTGAAGTTAATTATCATACATTGTAGCAAACATATTGAGAGTAACATTCCTACAATCTAGAGAAGAGCAACCATAAAACAATTTATAACAAACATGATCAAATGCCCAACTCAAATCAATTTTAAAAAAGAAATTTAAAAAAAAAATAGTTTTGAGACCATGAAAACTCAATCTCATTCATAATGAAATCCTAGCAATGAGATGGGAATAAATAAAAAAAGAATAAAAATAATTCAAATAGCAGAACTCATTTTGAGTACCCTTTGGACTTGGGGTACCAATGTTCACCTCTCATCTGCTTTAGTATATATAAAAAAAAAGAATAATACAAATAGCAGAACTCATTTTGAGTACCCTTTGGACCTGGGCTACCAATGTTCGCCTCTCATCTACTTTAGTTTCATCTGTAAGCTCTAGAGTCATTTGATTGGGTTTTGGTAGACGAACTTGAGCCGTGACCAAAAGAACGGAAAAAACACTCAAGAAACTATCACATTGATGGCCATACCGATCAATTTGTAAAGAGAGAACAATTGGAAATTTATAGAAAAAAAAAAGAAAAAAAAAAAGAAAAAGAAAAAAAAGAGGTGAGGAGGTTGCAATCCATCAGTGACTATAAGAATTCCATACAATAGTGGTATTTCAAGAGTTTGGGTTAATGGAGAGGCACACTATAGATTTGGATAAAAGTATTGGTGACTATAAGAATTGCATATAATAGCGGCATCTCAAGAGTCTGGATTAATGGAGAGACACATGATAGATATGGAGATAAAGTAACACCTGTATTTAAGAAGAGACTAAATAAATGGCAATCGGTAAAACAAAAAATAAAAAAGAAAGAAAAAGAAAATAAATGATGACATGGCGTTGATGTGGCTTAATTGGAGTATAACAACAACAAATGCTACGCTTTAGCTTTTAGATTTATATAGTGGCACCCTTGGAGAAGATCTCGGGCCTAGCTCAGCAGTACCTTATGGAGTTCCAACAGCTACATAGCAAACCTGTCACCAAGAAGTTGCCAAAAAAAGTCATTTGGAAGCCATCTGATGTAGGCCTTTTAAAAACCAATTTTGATGGTGCTGTATTTGAAGACTTGGGAGCACTAGGTATCAATGTTGTGGTTCGTAATTCCTCCGATGAAGTTTTGGCGGCTCTATCCGAGATCATTCCTATGCCCTCATCTATAGTTGCCTTGGAAACTATCGCAACTCGAAAGGTAGTCCTTTTTCTTCATGAACTTGATCTCCATGGCTCAATTCTAGAAGGAGATTCATAATCATCAATTTTGGCAATTAAAAATCTATGCTTTCATCATCCTTTGGTGGGTCATTTAATTAAAGACATCATGTCTTCAATTAGCTCTTTTTAGTATTTCTCTTTCTCTCATACACGTCGGCAAGGCAATGCTCTAGCCCAGAGAGCGAGACTTTCTTTTCCTGTTTTAGTTTGGAAGGAGTCTGTTCTTCCGAATATTCATAAGGTCTATGTTTCAGACTTTTCAGCAATAAAATAATTTGGCCTGTTTCAGTTCTGCTTCTCAAAAAAAAATATAGATATAGAGTAGTATGCACGGGTACAAATCACGTTCATGCAATTGCTTTAGAATTATGCATAAAAAGAAAAAGAAAAAAAGAGAGGGTGTACACTTAGTACAACCACATCATGTAAAACATATTTTTATTTTATATTTATATGACATGATTGAGACTAGAGTTCATGTAATATTAATTTTATTGTGAATATTTTGATAACAATAAGTCAATAACTAAATGACATTCTGATATAGTTTTAAAATTTGCATATAGTGTGCCAAAGGTCTTATAATTTTACATGGAAGAAATTTGTGTTTAGATTGATTTTAGTCCAAAACTTAAATAATTTGTTTTATAGAGAAACAACTTATATAAATTTATGTTACTTTTAGTTTATAGTAACTCATTGAGGGTGTAAATTAAAACAATTTAATTAGGAAGTTCATAGTTTTAATAATTTTTTTTTAATATTTACAGTTTAATTTTGAACCACTCTAAATTATATAGGGAATTATGTAATTTACCTATCATTATATATGTAATAAATGATAGTCACCTGGTGAAAGAAGAATGCAGTCACTTCCTATAGAGAGAAATAACCATTCGATGCAATCATGACTGAAAAAACTAAACTTCTATTTTCGGTTAATAAATGATTAAACAAACTTAGGGGAATGAGATTATCTTAAACATTAGGGTAGAAAACCATGTCTATGATGAATTGTGTACATCCTGCATAGATGCATCTCCATGCCTTAAGCTTGAAGAAAGACTTCCGTTGTCATCATGTATAACCACATCATCTGTTCCTTCAATGGAATTCCTTGAGTGGCTCTGCATCTCATCAATACTAGGTCTAGGTGAAGGGTCAAAAACTTTAGGATTGACTACAGCATGTACCCTTGATTCTTCTCTTTCGAAGTCATGTGAAGAAAGATCTTTTTGGTCAAAATGTTTTGCCATTTCAACTAATTTAGACCAAAAGGAGTTGCCAGTAGGCCCAGTACTATTGTTGTCATTTGAAACTGGCCAGTGTGAGTAAACGAAGTTAAACACATAAACCAAGAGTGAAACAATAGAAGTGATTCCTGTGATGAGGAAGAGGCCCTTGAAGCTGTCCACGCCAAGACTATGACTATATGAAGAGATTGTGGTGCTCTGATTTTCACAGGCAGTTTGACTTGAAAAGTACTTCTTCTCAATAGCTTCAATTTTATCTTTATCTTGAGTGACATTAAAAATTGCCTTTGAAATGTAAGGGACTAAAGGAGATCGTTGTCGGAAGGCCTAAAGAAACATTTTAGAAAATTATAGCATTTTGTAAATAAAAATAAATAGAACAGTCGATCATAAGAACTACTATATGAATTACATATATATTAAACATAAGAATTAGTTATGAAACATGATGCGAATGACCAAGAATAGATAATAAAGAGCATTAATGAAGAAATAGTTGGTGTTATCGCATTCTTAAAATTAAAAGAAAACTCAGGTGGGTTTTCTTTTAATTAAATTGCACTTTTGATCTGAAAAGTTTTGGTCCTTTTTTATTGTTTTAATTTTGAGAATTTTCATTTTGTTCCACCAAGTTTGATTCAGTTTTCATTCAATTTCATGTTTGTGACTAATTTGGCCATCAAGAGAGAAAAACCAAAAGAACCAACATTGTTTTGTTGGCACTTAATGGCCATGTCATTCGTAAAGATGTACCAAAAGATCATTTTGAAAACATAATCAAAATGAACATTTTAAAAAATGAAATCAAAATAAAAACCACCCCAAATTTTAAGAGTTAAAAGCGAAATTTAACCCCTAATTTTTTTTTTTTGTTTTTTTGGGGGGGGGGGGGGGGGGGGGGGGAGGTGGTGTGGGGAGGAGTGGGGAGAGACTCACAAAGCCAAATCCACCATCGATTTTGTAGATGGGTCCAACCATGGTATACTTAGAGCAATACTTTGCAAGGAACAACTTCAAATAGGGAATTTCATCAAAAATAGCTGCAACCCCACCATTGTGGGTTCCATTTGACAGTGCTTCGTCGTACTCCTCAGGGGTTTCATACGGCTTCAACTTGGACTCCTGGAAACCTAATTGATTTATTAGAACCACCTTAACAGCGGAATCCTTTTGATATCCAACAAAATAACCATTCTTTTTAATCTCTTTAACATCAACAAATGTAGGCTGCAATCTTTGTATTGTCAACATTGAGGTTAAGCTTGCCGTATAACTTTGAGTAAGGATGAGTACCACAAAAATCCATATGATTAGTACAAATCTTGACCAATTATTTACGACTTTCTCTCCTGTAGGCACCAGTAAAGTATTATTAATACAGATATGCATAATGAATATCCATGTTTTGCGTCGAAACTAACTACAAAGAGAGAATAAAATCTTGGAAAAAATGCACACAATTTTTTGTGGTTTTCCCGTCAAACACAGAAAGCGCTAGTTATGAGTGTAACACTTAAGCCTATGTGGTATTTTATTATTTTTATTATTTTATTTTATTTTATTATATGTATAACACTTAAGCCTATTTTATTTTAATCCCCTTGAAGTTTTTGAGTGTACCAAAAGAACCCATAAAGTTTTTTGAGTGCAACTCAAAACCATCACTTAGTATTATTTTATATGAAAATGCATTTCTAAATATGGACATGTGGAGTAAAGTGTTACATTCAAAATTTTAGGGGCTTTCTTTGTTTTGCGAAGAAGCCACATGGAGGGTTTTATATACTTTTCCCTAAAGTCTTTCTATTGGGTTGAAGAAAACTTACTATGAGCAAAGGTGAGTGTTGAGAAGGAGAACCAGAAAATCAAGCCAAGTTGTTGCTTTGGAGAGCCTCTAAACTCAGAGTTTACACGGTGTTCAAGAACCCATACTACCAAACCTGTAAAAATGAATGCTGCCCCAGTTGTTAACCATAAATTCAAGCTTAGTGGCTTTAAGAAAATCCACCAGTTTTTGCTTTCATCATCTTTCACCAAAACCGCCATTGATAATCCTGATTCTGTATAAGGCAAAGTGAAATCTACATACACAAAGCGACTAGCCTCAACTGTTATGTCTCCAACAGCTGCGTCATACTTCTGCATTGAGAGAGAGATAGTTACCAATTTATGGACTTTGAAAAAGTTAAATGAAGTAACTAACTAACACAACTTAAAGTAAATAAAAATCTTATGTCTTATGTTGAGTGTTTTACATTATACTCCATCAATTGTAATCTAGCACACATTATTTTTCTTTCTTTATAAAGTAACCAAAATTTAAAATGGAAAAAATTAGATACATATAACATATAACAATTGGTGGAGTATAAAATAGAACACCCAGAGTGCTAAGGATTTTTATTTACCTATAGTCAAGAAAAAAATCATATAAAAAGAAAAGAAAAAACCCCACATGAGTTTTAATTTGGCAAAGTAGTTCATCGTATGTCCCATTACTCTGCCTATGTTTATTTACGTAGGGAATAAACTCATGAGGAAGGGGGAAGGGTAATGCATCTAGTACAGCATGGAACACATCAATGGCGAACCCTGATATGCTAGGCTTATCACCAGTAGGAGAATTCCAATCCACTTTCAAGAATTCTTGAAAACATTTTTTCACTGGAATTCCAATTCTTAACTTCGTAGGTTGGTCTATTGTGTATCCTGGCCAGATCAGTGGTTTAAGTCTCTCCTTTGAAGTTGAGTATGCCTCTTCACCAGAGTCATTCAAATCTTTTGAAAATCCTCTCTGTTGAGTCCAATATCCAATAATAATCTCAGTTTTTTCTATTATATTGAACAATTCAAAGGCTGAAGGCTCCAACTCTCCCTTAACCAAATGGAAATTCCCACTAAGGCCTTGAAATTTAGTAGTTAGAATTGTGTTGTGAAGCCTTGTACCCATTTCAAAAATTCCTAAGGCTCCAAGATCAACATTACTGTCACTAGCATTTTTTTTCAAGAAGCTAGAATGCACTATGCCAATCTTCTCCATCGCCATAGCCAATGCCCAAACTGTATCATATGCGCATACTCCAAATAGGTTTAAGCTAGTAGTACTCTTGGTTTTTGTTTTGATTGAGGTTAAATTTCTCTTCCATTTTCTTTCAAAATCTTTAAGTTGTTTTGATGGAAATAAGTATGGTCTTATTCCCAATACACCTTGCATCGAGTCCATGACCTTTGAGCCCATAGGATCTAGCAAAGATGATAATCCTTGTGTGATGATCCATGCATATCCTTCGCTCATCATTTCTGCCTTCTTTGCAAGTACAAAGAGCTTGGAGCCAAGTGAAGCAGTCATGTGCACAAGAAATATTCTTGTATGATTTGCCTTTAACTTGTTAAGCTCTTCACTGATTTCAGTATTATTAGAAGATGGAGGAATGACACTTCTGTAAGGTACCCGAGTGTCAATCTCTTGTAACGCGTCCATTAAATATGGAATTAAACCATTGCCATACTCTGTGTCTTCATAGATAGGGACAATTTCTCGCCAACCAAAGGCCCTAACAATGTCTGCTATGGCTTTAATCCGTGCGGACTCATCCTGAGTTGTTCGTATGAAAAATGGGTTTTGGGATGGAGAAAGAAAGGGACTAGTGGCTGAAAAGGAAATTATGGTAACTTGAGATTTGCGGCCAAGTTCCATCACAAACCTTGCTTGTGCTGACCTTTGAGGTCCTATAATAGCCTGCACTTCTTCATTCTTTATTAAATCCAATGCTGAATAACATTTCAACAGTGAAATGAATGATTTAGAAAATGGAAAATTAACTGGCAATATTCAATAACGAGGACAACAAAAACAATTACAACAACAACATAATTATTATTTGAAAGATTTTCATAAGATGATGGAAAATGTTTGTTAGAATATAAGCCCAATAGATCCAAGAGTACACTATACTACCTATGTAGTACATACTTTGTGCTTCATACTACAGTACTTGTTACTTTTGTATTTGTATTCGCCTATATAAAGGTAATCTTTGTACGGTTTTACACAATCCATTACGCAAAATTCAATCTTTTCTATGTTACATGTAGGAGCACCAACATGCCAAGAATTGTTTGTGAAAAGGTGAAAATGTAAAATCAAAAAGTATAGTTAATATATCTCTAACAGGGTCAGCAGGATGTGACTAATTTGGAAGCATAATCAGGTTGATTGATTGCTCAAAAGAGCCATACTATTCCTTCACTTGTTTGTTTTTTTGGCGCTTGTCAAACTTACAATATCATAAAGACTAGGATCTGCAGCAATTCTAAAGTTCCTAGTGCAAGAGAATGTTTCCCTTGACAAGATCCTAATATTAAACATCTTCTAATTATGTAACATTTATTACGTTTTTTTTTTTTTATATACTAAATTATACTTTTGACTTCAATATTTGGGGTTCTTTTATTTTTTTTTGTCCCTTTAAGTTTGAGATTTTTCATATAATCTATCAAGTTTGATTCTGCTTTCAAAATGGTCATTCCATCCATGTCCATGACTAATCTTACAAAGAAACAATGATTTTTTGGTGGCTCTTAACGATCAAAAAAGTCATAAGTCACAGAGATTGATGAAATTGATAATTTATAAATTGTCCAAAAAGTTTAAGTTATCAGGAAAGAAAGAATTTGATCATTTAATAATAACTAACAAAGGGTCCATGTGTTGCGTGGATAATACTTTAAATTTCCAAATGAAATATTATATAAAATGTTCAAAATATATTAAAGTATCAACAGGAAGCAATATCGCAAAAACATAAATAGGTTTACATTGAATTAAAGTAATGCGAAATTAAGGGGACAAATAATTTTTTTTTTTTTTAATCTCAAGAGGATAAAGAAATAGATTATGTCATAGAAATTAGTTGAAGTAATGAATTCATCATGAAAAGTGAAATTTTAAAATTGTGCACACATGTTCATTACAATTTTTCAATCAAAGTAAAGAGCAATTAAAGGATTAAAGAACAATGTAGGAATATTGTAATTTAAATAATGATAAAATCATTTCAATTCATTCCATATTATTGATGTTTATTATATGGTGTAATTATGCCACATGACAAAATTTCATGGTCTCCTACATGAGATTTTTACTTTCTTATTTAAAAAACATAACCAAATAAACTATTTTTATATATAATTAGTGCACAATACACACCTATAAATAATTAATATGTGCATTTAACCCATGGACACATTCAATGAACTAATATTTTGACATAAATGTAACTCTCGTTAAGGTGGAAGCCTAAATGAAGAATATACCACTTAGCAAAATAGGTATCTGCTTATATATATATATATTGATTTTGACACTTCCCCTCACATATGAGCACATACTCCCCTTAATATGTGTGGCCTAAAACATGAATTTTTTAACATTTAAAATGGGAGGTTGAGTAGAAACAATAATCGAACTAAAAGCCTTATACTTTAGTATTATGATAAATTACCAATTGTTCCAAATGTTCAATGTATTAGGAAAATAGTAAATATAATCATAATTCTAATAGAAATGACCATTTTGAAAATAAAATCAAACTTGGTGGACTAAAATGAAAATTCTCAAACTTAAGGGATCTAAGTAAAAACAACAAACTTTTAAAGGTCCAAAGTGTCATTTAGCCTCTTTTTTATATTATTTTTTTGGGAAAAACTAATATTTTAATTTTTCTACTTTCTTCTCACGTATGTAAAACCAAATATATTATTTTTATTAACAAATATCTCCTCTTTCTTTCTCTTCATGACCAACGGAAACAAATAATAAAGGATAAATGAAAAAATAGTAAATAAAAAATAAAAAATAAAAGAAGAATAATGAAATAAAATAATAAAATAATAGAGATTGCGGTGTTTGGTATATGGTAAAGTGGGCTGTGAATGCTACTAGACAAGTCTTAATTAAGTTGCTTAGACCTGATTGAGCTTAGTTGCAATACCTATAAATGGTTGAGATTAATAGTTGAAAAAAATATATTTCAATCTCAATCATTAATTAAAAAAGATTAAGAAAATAAAATAAGAAAATTAAAAAGTGAAATTTTTTGGTGAGAGTAGATATGGTGAATTGCAGCCCATGTATTCTAATCCACTTAGACCTTAATGGTGTGTTTGGATGACATGATTTGAGCATTTAGATTTAGATTTTGAGTTATTAAAATCCAAATAACTTGTTTGAAAAGTTTGGAAAAGGTCAAAGATTTGCGTTTGATAAGTCCAGCAAGAATTTTAAACTTTTAAAATTAATAGATTTGAAATAACTTCTAAAATCAATGATTTAAAACCAATGCATTTCAAATCTATTAATTTAAAATTAAAATCCAATTTCAAACACAACCTAAACAAGCTTGAGCATATGATCAGCATGTTCTTATTTACATGTGTGGAACGAAGAGCACCTGCAGATCTGGAAAGCACGGTTGCGGCGCCAGAGGCGCCGCACCCGCGTCGGACGCGTACCGACGCAGCGACGCGTGTCGGACACCGTTGACCGCGCGTCCGTGCCGCGTCGGGCCGCGTCCTGCCACGTGGCGAAGCCGACTCGCGCCGACGCGGCTCAAATCGGGCCGACTCGGGCCGATTCGGGACGTTTCGGCCGTATCGGAAACACCTTCAAAATGTACCGCTCAAGATACCGGACAATACCGGACGTTTCGGCCGGAAAAGAGAAATTCGGCCGGTACAAAAACTAAAAGGAAAAATAGAAGAAATGCATGATTTGAACAAACCCCAGTGCAGCAAGTTGCCACCATATTGACATCGCCGATTAGATCTTCTTCTTCCTTTTTTTTTTTTTTTTTTTCTTCTTCTCGTCTGTTGTCCTTCTCCACTGCTCTGATTTCTTCTCTCTTTTGCTGAACAATGAACATTGCTATGTGGTTTCTCTTTCTTTGTTTTGTATCTTTTATTTGAAATTTCCTAAGCCCTTTTACACGTGACTAGCCTTGGAAATGTTGAAAACTTATATTTTTTTAATAAAAGATGGGCTGAATGGTTCAGCCTTTGCTTCTTTTTCAGTTTTGAGCCCCACGTTATGTGATGCATTAATTGCATCACATCAATAGAACCTTTTATTTTATTTTTTTTCGACTAGCAATTTTTTAGTTTTCTTTGTATGGAATGAACAATTGAAATAATATTTTATGGTAAACAGAGATTTTTGAGGTAATGTTTTATAGTAAATAGAAATTGTGTGTGTATATATATATATTAAATATATAAAATAGCGGTAAACCTGAAACGGTACACCGGTATTGACCGGTATCCGAAATATATCGTACCGCTGACCAAACCGGTACAGCCTCCGGTACGGTATTGACTTCTTTGCTCTGTGCTGCTCTCTGGGTTGCTCGGCTTCACTGAATCACTCAGTCCGTGCATCCCAGCCACTCTAGAGTCTAGACACAGCCACTCAGCCACACAGCCATTCAAACTTCAGCTCTCTCTCACGCATTCTCAACTCAGGTACCGTATTCAATCTTAGTTTGATTTGTGATTTGTTAGTTAGTTTGATTTGTGAGGTGTGATTTGTGATTTGTGTTCTGTGAACTTGGGTTTGATTTATTATTAATTTATTTAGTTAATACTTAATAGTTATTATTTGTAGGTTAAATTTGTTAGTTATTATTTGTTAGTTAATAGTTTGATTTGTGATTTGTTAGTTAGTTTGAACATCATGTTTTAGTTATTAAACATCATGTTTTAGTTATTATTTGTATTTAATTTATGAACATCTAGTTAATAGTTATTATTTGTATTTAATTTATGAACATCATGTTTTAGTTATTAAATTTGGTATATGTTTATATAATGTGAAAAAGTATGCTTAGCAATATATTAAAAATATAAATAAAAATATTTTTAATAATTTTTTAATCGCCGAGTCCCGTCGCACCTGCACCCATCTTTTTCAAAAATTGCCGAGTCCCGCACCCGCACCCGCACCCGAGTCCCGAAACGCACCCGTGCTTCCTAGCTGCAGATGTTGCAGCAACGATGTCATCCCCAGAATCCTTTGTGAGGAGAGACAGTCTTCTGCGATAGTTACCATTCACAGCATAGAAGTCTGAGAGCGCCATGGACATGTCGCTCTCTGCCGCTCTTCCAACTGGGGACTTCAAATCAAGAACGACTCCTATTGGTATGACCTCCTTTGCCATCAACAAAGGCTTATGACCCCAGAGGCTGAGGCTGAGCAAGAGAAAGGATAGGAATTTAGAGAGAAGTGGCTTCAGGTTTGTCATTGTCAAGCCTTTGCAAATTACTAGCTAGAAGGAACTACTCTTCACTTTTGATTTGCTATTGTTAATGTTAACTGTTAATTGTTTAAAAATTCGGCCAAAACGCACGATTTGAAAACCAAAAACGTGAAACTAGTTTGAGTTCGGAGAGAAACTTTATTCGTGGGACAGTGCCCATTTGGTTCGGCCAAAACGCACGATTTGAAAACCAAAAACTGTGATATATTGGTGCGTTTGGGACAGCGGCTGCATTTGAGGTTGCATTTCTTTTGGCTGGTCCATGGCGCTATTTATAAACCAGTCAATTGAGAAAAACGCTAAATAGTAATTTACAATAATAAAAAATATTTTATTACACTATTTTTAATAATAAATTTTCAATTTTCAATAATAAAAAAAACGGTACACAAACGCACGCTACCTTTTCAGCCCAACACGTGAAAACTCGCGTTTAAACGCATTGCCAATACTATTAGAAACTTTCTCCCATATCCTATAATACTCTTAGAATTTTTTCAAAACCCAAATTTACCCTTTTGCCTAACCACAAAATACAACCCATTTTCAGAAAATCGCCGTGTCGCTGGACTCACCTTGCCGTTACATTTTTCTTCTGCATTTTTGTCCAGTACATTTTTCTCACAAAGCAACTTCAAGTGAGCTTGTGAGACCTACTGATACTGGCGGTGACGAGTTGTTGATTAGGAAATGAGAGAGAGTGAAAATTAGAGAGAAAATCAAGTGGGACAAAAGAAAGAAAAAGAGGAGAAGAAGTTGAAAAGACGAAACAAATGGGAAAACACAAAGAAAGAAGAAAACAAAAATGAAGATGGAAGACAAAGAGGAGAAGAGAGTGGGAGTGGAGGAGTGGAGGAGTCAGGATACGTGTGTGGAGGAGAAAATCAAGTGGGAAAAAAGAAAAAAGGGAAAAAAATAAAGATTGTAGGGACTCAAATTGGATTGGACCCAGAATAGGGATGAGTTTTTAGCCCAACAAGCCCAAACAATGAATTTTTAGAGCGTGGATGCAAGAACTAGTTCTATTTGATAGAAAAGGTCATGGTTATAGTGCAGTAAAAGACACTTCAAGCTAACTATATGATAAAAACTCTCCTCGGCTAAGATTCAGAGGGTATCTTTCTGAGTTCTATCGTTCTTCTCCCTTTTTCCTTCAAAAGTCCTCCCTAATGTCACCCACTTTCTTGTTATATACTACATTCATCATTCTCTTTTTGCCGTACACGTGTAGGCTCTATCCTTAGGACTCCTTTCTGTCCCATCCAGCATTTCCCGGAACCTTCACTTAGTAGCCATAAGGCTGCTTGATTACTGTTCAGGTATCACCTCCATATTAATGCGGCCAGAGAGTTAGCTGGGAAGCATTTAATGTGGAGGTAACAGCTCCAGAAGATATTTGTTATCTCCCCCGGTTCTTACCTTGTTCCACGTTCACTTTCCAGTTCTAATATAATTTTGCAGGGTGCCCTGAATAGTCAGATAGTTACACCCACCTTGGACCATGGTATCCGAGATGAGTCTTGTCCTCGGACGAGGTTTGGGCCTTTATATATGATTTCCATCCCTCTTTCTTATCCTGGTCCCCCAATACATTTCTTTAACCATCCTCGGACAAGTGAATGTCCTCGGATTGGACCGTTGGGCCCCAAGCCCATTTCCTATGATTCCTGTATCCTTTTAGGTAACAGGCCCCACAATAGCCCCTCAAAATCTCGTTTTTGTCATCTCAGAAAAAGGGAGATTTTGATATCCTGCCCTCACCTCTTCCGTGGACTTTCTTAACCCTCAGAGCGCCTTTCTATCTGCCCAAGGCACGCTCCTGACGTTTCGGCATCAGGAACACGCCATCATTAAATGATGGCGGCTTCTTTGTCCCCCACGTTCAACGGCAAAATGTGAATCTAACAGTGGAAGACCTTCAGTATTTATGTGCGGGATTTTTCCCGCTTACAATTTCTGCGCCATTATAAAGAGCTTTTCTAATCAACTATCTTTTCAGTTACAAAAATCGCACCGTCTCAGCGCATATTCATTGAACCTGTCTCTCTCTCTCACCACTCCACGCTCTCATAAATACTAGAAGTCTGTCCGAGGAGCTCATTTTCCAAACCTGTAAGTTTCCTTAACCCTCTTTAGTTTTCCATCCTCTTCACTAATTTTTCTTCACAACTTTTAGGAAATGGGTAGGTTCAAGCGTCTAGTTGAGTCTGAGGAGGGTATAGAGACATTTAGAGCTAAGTATAGGATTCCCCCAACAGTGGGTATGAGATATGCCTCCACTGAAACCTGGTTAAATGATAAGAAAACGGGGGAAGTAGTCATCTCTATGATCGTCTTTATAGAGGGAGGGATGACTATCCCTATGGGTAGCCTCACTAGAAGTTACCTTAGGTTCTTTAGGTTGTCTCCCACACAATGCGCCTCAAACATGTTTAGGGTGTTAGGGAGTATAGAAGTCCTAAATACAAAGATGAACCTAGGTCTGACCCATTATGATGTGAACTGGGTGTACAACCTCAATCATTTGAAGGGTCAAGGGTACTATCTGAAATCTAGGTTCCCTGAAGTAAGGTTGATTCAGTGTCTCCCCACATCGAATAAGGGTCTAAAAGACGATTTTCTTTTTTTTTCTAAGGAATGGCACGATAGTCTACCCTGTCCGACTAAAGAGGGAAAACCAGGTGGGGTTTTTGGGCTATAAGCCCCTATAATTTGAATTGTGTTATTTAGTGTGAGTTACCTCTATTTCTGACGAAGTTTTTCTTTTGTTGAAATGATTTTGCAGACAAGAGTGCTACCAAACCTCAGTTCAGACTGGTTAATAGGGAAAGTTTAGATAGAATCCTGCGGTCCGAGGTGTATGTAAACCCATCGAACGGTCAATTGAGAGCACCCATATAATCCTTCGATATAAGCCAATTTCCACGACGTTTCAAGCTCCCAAGTGCGTGATAAGGGCCAAAGATCCTCGGCTTCACCGTATCAGTGTAGCCTTTGAGGGATTTATTTGTTCCTGAGGGTGTTCCGATTCCCGAAGGTGTTCCTTTCATTGAGCTGTTATCCGAGGCCATTTCCTCTATAGGAGCTTCGTCATCACGCTCCGTTCCTCGGGAAGTGAAGGAGGAAGAGGAAGAAAGAGAAGAAGAAGAAGAAGAAGAAGAAGAAGAAGAACAAACTTCTGAGGGAGTAGTAGAACTGTTGGATTCCGCAGACGAGTTTGAAGTTTTCAACCAACCTCAATCTCCCGAGGTGACTTCTGAAGAAATGGGCATCCAAAGGAAGAGCCAGAGGAGCCTAATGGATGTGATCAAAAGCCAGCCTGGAAGGGGGACGTCAGTTCAACCCAATCTCCCCCCTCCTCCTCCTCCTTAGCCACCCCAACCACATGGGACCGACCCTAGTGACCCAAAGAGGAGGAGAGAGCCCAAAGACAAAGAGGTGATGGAGCCTGGAAGGTCTCGCCCACCCCGCGAAGACGAGGACCAACGAGCTGCGAAGCAGCAAAAAGTTACCCATGGGCCTCAACGTGTGGTGGAAAGGGCAACCACTCAGTCTTCGGTGCCTGAGGCCTGGCTCCCCGCTCCCATGCTCGGTAATGAGCCTTTGAGGGAAGATGCCTCAATTAGGGACTTTAACAGCGGAATTGGGTGCCACGTTGCCTCAGTTTTAGAGGAAACTCTCCTCCTCTCGAAGGACATGGCCGAACTGAGGAGATTAAAGAGGAACGGGGTTTTCCAGAATACGAAAAGATACTTGGGCATGGTAGGATGTCTTTAATTTTTTATTATTATTATTATTTTTCTTCTACACACAACTTCACGTATTGCACTTCTAACTCTTTTTCTCTTAGGCCGTCCAAGCCATTTTCAGGATGGAGGAGATAACCAATTCTTGCTACCAACAAATTGATGATGAGAGGAAGAAGCGGGCCACAGCTGTGCACACACTCACCGCTGCTGAACAAACTAACGTGCAGCTGAAGAAAAAGCTAGCCGATGAGGAACATGCTTGGAAGAGTGCTGAGTTAGCTTTGAATAACACTCAAAAGCAAGCCGAGGACTAGAGGATACTCTTGCGCGACACTAATGCCCAGCTGGAAACCTCCAAGGAATAGATATCATCTCTGCAGAAACAATTGAAGGAAGCCCAGAAACTTAGAGATCAAGCTGAAAAAGCTAAGGCCGAGGCTGAAAAGGCAAAAGCTGAGGTTGAAAAAGAAAGAGACACAGCCGAGCAACACGGCTACGACGTCGGCGTTGCTGAAACCGAGGAAAATTTCCGGGTTGAGGTGCCCGTAGTGTGTCGAGCATACTGTGCTCTGACCTGGGGAGAAGCTCTCATCCGAGCTGGGGTCGAAACTTCATCTGAGCTAAGAAGGCCTGAAAACATTTATTTCCCCCCAGCTATTCGAGCCCCAAGTCCTTCCACTCAACAAGAAGAGGCATCCTCTACAGCTGTTGAATCAGCCAAGGAAGCTCAAACTCAGGCTCTTTCCTCTCTCAATCAGCAAGAGCAACCTGAAGTGCTCGAAGGTGCGAAGGACATATCCTCGGACAAAGGAGCAGAAGGGCCTAAGGATGGAGCAGCTTCTCAAAGCTTTGAACAAGCCTTAGCCTTAACCACCTTACCTGCTGGAGAAGATCCAAAGGCAAAGGAGAAAGATGTTCCTCCTGAGACAACTGGCAAAGCCCCTCAGACCAAGCTCCAGATAAAATTAAACAAATAGTTAATGTAGTTAAATTTCCTTTGTTTTCCCTTTCCAAATTTTCATGAGATATCGTAGTTTTGTCTATCACTTGTATAATTTCTCGCGCGAATGTTTTTTATTTTTACATGATCCCTGGCTATAGAAGAATGAAATCTGACACTATAAGGGAAAACTTAACTTTAAGTATACTAATTAGGAACCAAAGCAGACTATAGCAGCGAACTCTATAGCCTTAGAAAGGCTTACTTTAAATTCATTAAGAAGTATCCATACTTGAGATAGCATTCTAAATGTTTAACCCAGGGAGGTATTCAACACCTTAAAATGCTTTAAGTGATGCTCATGGAGTTTGCTTTGATATACAAGTTTAGTTGCACGGACCCCATCTAAGAAGCATTGATTCCAACTAAATTTGTTGTATAAACAATTTGTCATATCTTAGTCTCTGTGCAATACTTCAATTGAGGTCCCACGGTATTAATTTTCACTAAGTTGTGGTCCGAGGACCTGACATGACTTAGTTTCTGTTTAATACTTCAATAGATTTCATAGTGTATTAATTTCCACTAAGTTGTGGTCCGAGGACCTGACATGACTTAGTTTCTGTTTAACACTTCAATAGATTTCATAGTGTATTAATTTCCACTAAGTTGTGGTCCGAGGACCTGACATGACTTAGTTTCTGTTTAACACTTCAATAGATTTCATAGTGTATTAATTTCCACTAAGTTGTGGTCCGAGGACCTGACATGACTTAGTTTCTGTTTAATACTTCAATAGATTTCATAGTGTATTAATTTCCACTAAGTTGTGGTCTGAGGACCTGACATGACTTAGTTTCTGTTTAATACTTCAATAGATGTAGAAGCACGCATTGCAGAAATAAGATAAATTATAGAAGGAAGTAAAACAGAACTTGTTAATAATAATACCTCTTTAGGTTGCTTACATTCCAGGGATGGAGTACAGTTTTTTCATCTAAATCTTCTAAGAAATAAGAACCTATCCCTGCTACAGATGTGATACGATATGGCCCTTCCCAATTAGGCCCCAACTTTCCCCAGTTTGGATTTTTGGTTGTTCCCAAGACTTTTCTCAACACCAAATCTCCTGGAGCTAACGGCCTCAACCTGACATTCGCATCATAACCTTGCCTTAGCTTTTGCTGATAGTAGGCCAACTGAACCATCGCATTTTCTCGTCGTTCGTCTATCAAGTCCAGATTCTTCTTCAATAGTTCATCATTTCCATCCGAGGTGAATGAGCTGGTCCTTAGCGTTGGAAAACTCATTTCGAGAGGAATCACAGCCTCAACCCCATACGTCATTAAGAATGGGGTTTCCCCTGTTGACCGCCGAGGTGTAGTTCGATACGTCCATAGGACATGCGGCAACTCCTCCACCCATCTTCCTTTTGCGTCATCCAGCCTTTTCTTAAGCCCACCTACTATGACTTTGTTGACAGCCTCGGCCTGTCCATTTCCTTGCGGATAGGCAGGAGTGGAATATCTATTCTTTATCCCCAAATCAGAACAATACTTTCTGAAAGCCTTGTTGTCGAACTGAAGACCATTATCTGAGATGAGAGCTTGGGGAACTCCGAACCGAGTAACAATATTTTTCCAAACAAACCTCTTGGCATCCACATCCCTGATATTGGCCAGAGGCTCAGCTTCTACCCACTTCGTAAAATAGTCTGTGCCAACTAGTAAATATTTTTTATTTCCTACTGCCTTGGGGAAAGGGCCAACGATGTCTAAACCCCATTGAGCAAAAGGCCAAGGGCTAGAAAGAGGATTGAGAACTCCCCCCGGCTGATGGATGTTTGGTGCGAACCTCTGGCACTGATCACACTTCTTAACATACTCTTGCGCTTCTTTTTGCATGCCTGGCCACCAATACCCTTGAGTAATTTCCCGGTGAGATAAAGATCTTCCTCCAGTGTGACTACCACAGATCCCTTCATGTAGCTCTTCCAGAAGTGCCTCCGATGCTTCGGGATGTACACAGAGCAGATATGGCCCAGAATAAGAGCGTTTGTATAACTTTTTGTCCTCGGACAGCCAAAATTGAGGAGCTTTCCTCCGTATCTTCTCTGCCTTTGACTTGTCCTCGGGCAGTATATCTTTCTCAAGGAATAACACTATAGGATCCATCCAGCTAAGCGCCGACCTGATTTGATTGACCTGAAGCGAGTTCCTCGTTATTGGGGTGGGCGTGTTTAAGTCTTCAACCATTATCAACCGAGGTAAGTTTTGCGCCGAGGAGGTAGCAAGGGTAGCCAAAGAATCTGCGTGGACATTTTCGCTCCTAGGGATATGAGTCACTTCAAAAGATTCAAAATTTACTTGCAGACGCCTAACCTGGCCCAAGTACTCTTGCATCCTGTTGTCCCGAGCTTCCAATTCTCCTCTAACCTGGCCCACGACCAGCCGAGAATCCGAAAACATCTCCAGTGTTTTTCCACCCAGTTTCTTCACCATCGCCATCCCCATTAACAAAGCTTCATACTCTGCCTCATTATTAGTGGCTGAGAACCCCAACCATAAAGACTTCTCGATAATGACCTGTTCAGGAGATATCAGAATCAGCCCCACTCCTGACCCCCTCTGATTTGCTACTCCATCCACATACACTTTCCAGGGTAAGGCATGTTGCGCGGAGATGAGGCCAACTGATTTTTCATCCATGCCACGGGCTTGTCTCTATTTCTTCAGGGCCTTCAGCAAATTCAGCCACCAGGTCAGCGAGAACCTGGCCCTTCACAGAGGTACGGGGCATGTACTTAATATCAAAAGCCCCTAAAATCGTGCCCCACTTGGCAATCCTACCAGTGTAGTCTGCACTCCGAAGTACTGTCTTGAGCGGATATTGAGTCAGGACAACCACAGTATGTGCCTGGAAATAATGGGGGAGTTTCCTTGTAGCGTGCACCACTGCCAAGATGGCCTTTTCCAACGGCAGATAACGTACCTCAGCCTCGTGAAGCGACTTGCTCACATAATAAACTGGCCATTGTACGCCATTATCTACTCGTATCAGAACAAAACTAATCGCGTAAGTGGCTATCGCCAAGTAGGAAAAAAGGACCTCATCCACCTCAAGACTAGACATAATGGGTGGCCGAGATAGATACTCTTTAAGCTGCTGGAATGCCAGGGCACACTCCTCTGTCCATTCAAATCCTTTCCACTTGTGGAGTAGCAGAAAAAAAGGTCTACACCTGTCCGCCGACCGGGATATAAATCTGTTCAAAGCAGCGGTCATCCCAGACAACCTCTGGACCTCCTTGGGATTCCGAGGTGGTTGCAAACTGCTTGAGCTTAAATTTGATCAGGGTTCACCTCAATCCCTCGATGAGTCACCATGTAGCCCAAAAACTTCCCTAAGCTTACCCCGAATGAGCACTTGGATGCGTTCAGTCGCAATTTATGTTTCCGTAAAATCTCAAAAGTGTTGGTGAGGTCTGTCACATGCTCGGCCACTACCTTGCTCTTCACAACCATATCGTCAATATAGACCTCAATGCTCCTGCCCAGCTGTGACTCAAACATCTTCCTCATCATCCGCTGGTAAGTAGACCCCGCGTTCTTCAAGCTAAAAGGCATTACCTTGTAGTGATAATTTCCAGTAGGAGTAAGAAAAGCGGTCTTCTCTTGGTCATCCAATGCCAGTGGGATCTGATGATAGCCCTGAAAGCCATCTAGGAAGCTCATCCGAGGATGGCCCATTGTTGCATCCACCAGCTGATCTATACGGGGCATAGGAAAAAGGTCTTTTGGACAAGCCCTATTAAGATCTGTGAAATCAACACATACGCGCCATTTTCCATTTTTCTTTTTCACCACAACTGTATTGGCCAACCACTGAGGGTAAAACACCTCCTTGATAGCCCTTGCCTGCTTGAGCTTGATCACCTCGTCTTTGATAGCCTCGGCATGTGCCCTGGACGGACGCCGAGGTGGCTGTTTCTTTGGAATAACAGAATGATTGACGTTCAAATGATGACAAATGAACTCCGGATCCACCCCTGGGGCTTCGCAGGCATTACATGTGAACACATCAAGGTTTCTCCTGAGGACCTCAACCAACTGTTCCTTCTTTAACAAAGGTAACTGTGCTTCAACCTGAAAGTACTTTTCTGGATCATCACCAACACTCACCCTCTCCAAATTCTCACACTCCGTTTCCCCGGCGGACGTGCTGAAGTGGGTTCCCTGAGTCTTTGATTGCTATAAGTCATCCTCGGCTGTGGCCGAAGTATCTGTCTCTGGCCGATGTTGAATGGCCATTATCAAGCACTGCCTAGCCATGGCTTGATTTCCCAAAATTTTTGAGACCTGGCCTCCTGAGGGATACTTCACCTTCTGATGAAGAGTGGAAGAAACGGCCCCCAAGGCATGCAACCAGAGTCTACCCAAAATAGCCGTATACGGAGAAAAAGCATCCACCACAATAAAATCCACCTCCACCACATCTGAACCAGTCTGCACAGGTAATCTAATCATCCCCACCGGAACGACCAATCTGCCCTCGAAACCCACCAGTGGGGAGCTGTAGGCTATCAGATCCTCGGGTTTCAAATTCAGCCCCCTAAATAGGTCAGGATACATTACCTCGGCTGCACTCCCCTCATCAACCATCACCTTTCTCACGTCATACCCTCCAATCCTAATCGTAACCACCAAAGTATCATCATGTGGTTGTATAATTCCTCTCTTATCTTCTTCTGAAAAGCCTAACACCAGTGAGGTGCCCAGTCTGGCTCTCTTCGGCCTTGAACTGGAGCCCTCATCCAAGCACTGAGACACAGACATTACCCTGGAAGGGCAAGACCCAGTTCTCCCTAGGGCAGCAAATATAACGTTTATCGTGCCTAAAGGGGGTCCTGAAGAAGCATTCCCCCGAAATGTTGAACCTGTCTGGCCTCCTCGGTCGCTGGAATGGTGTAGAAGCTGGGTCAACTTCCCTTCTTGGACCAGCTGTTCCAAGTGGTCCCACAAGTTTTTGCAATCTTCAGTAGTATGTCCATGATCTTGGTGGTATTGGCAGTAAATGTTTTGATTACGCTTCGCAGGATCCCCTGCCATCCTATTGGGCCATCTGAAGAATGGCTCATCTTTTATCTTCTCCAGAACCCGTTGCACTGGTTCTCGGAACACGGCATTAACCGCCTGGGAGTTGGCAGATCCTGATTGCCCCCCAAAGTCCCTCCGAGGTCGGTTGTTATTGTACCGGTCCGACCTGAAATCCCTCCTCTCCTGAGGGACTGCCTTAGACTTTCCTCTACCTTGTATCTGATCCTCCTCTACTCTTCTGTACTTGTCTATCCGATCCATAAGCTGACGCACGCTAGTAACAGGTTTACCAGTCAGAGATTTCCTCAGGCCATGCTCGGTTGGAAGGCCTTCCTTAAAGGTATTAATGGCCACGTCATCATGAGCTCCGTCTACTTCGTTGAACATTTCCCAATATCTATCAGAATAGGCCTTTAGGGTTTCCCCCTCCTGCATAAACATGGATAATAACGATCCCAAGGGTTGAACAACCCTCCTGTAGGTGATAAAACGGGCACCAAAGGCCTGGGTGAGCTTCTCAAAAGAGTCAATAGTATTAGCTCTTAGGCCGTTAAATCATCTCATCGCCACTGGACCCAAGCTAGATGGGAAAACTTTGCACATTAAGGCCTCATCCCTAGCATGAATGGCCATTCTTTGACTGCAGTGGCTAACATGTTCTACTGGGTCTGTTCTACCGTTATAAATGGTGAACACAGGCTGATGGAACCGCCGAGGAAGATTCGCATCCTCAATGCGTCTCGTGAAGGGCGATTTGGAAACTTGACTCAATGCTTTATTCAGAGCGTCATTTCCCAAGCCCTGACGAGGTGGACTCTTATGCTTTCGCTCACGGTGGTACTCCTCATCATTCGAAAAAGACTCACTGGGTGGAGTTCTTGACCTCTGTCTGTAACTGGTGTCATCTGATTCTTCAGAGGATTGCCCAGAGCCATGAGCCATACACCTTCGTCGCTTATGTTGCAATTCCCTCTTCAACTTGTTGATCTCACGCTGCATGTCCCCTTCGTTCTTTACGTGGGAAACATGGCCTTTCCCCCGAGAGTGACTTCTATCTGTGTGGGTTGTTCGTGTACTTCCCTCACGATCCCCCCCCATGTTCATGGACTACCAACGGATTACTATGCTGAGAGCCCCTAGACTCTGCTTGGTGTGGATTAGCATCCACTTGCTGTGGGCCAGCCACCGGTTGCTGCGGTGCTCTCACTTCCATCACAAACACTGCACTTGCCTTTCCTTGTGAATAGATCAAGTTCTTCTCACAGACGGCGCCAATTGTAGGGACTCAAATTGGATTGGACCCAGAATAGGGATGGGTTTTTAGCCCAACAAGTCCAAACAATAAATTTTTAGAGCGTGGGTGCAAGAACTAGTTCGACTTGATAGAAAAGGTCATGGTTATAGTGCAGTGAAAGACCCTTCAATCTAACTGTATGATAAAAACTCTCCTCGACTAGGTTTCAGGGGGTATCTTTTTGAGTTCTATCGTTCTTCTCCCTCTTCTCCCAAAAAGTCCCCCCTTATGTCACCCACTTTCTTGTTATATATTACATTCATCATTCTCTTTTTGCCGTACACGTGTAGGTTTTATCCTTAGGACTCCTTTCTGTCCCATCCAGCAACTCCCGAAATCTTCACTTAGTGGCCATAAGGCTGTTTGATTACTGTTTAGGTATCACTTCCACATTAATGCGGCCAGAGAATTAGCTGGGAAGCATTTAATGTGGAGGTAACAGCTCCAGAAGATATTTTTTATCTCCCTCGGTTCTTCCCTTGTTCCACGTTCACTTTCCAGTTCTAATATAACTTTGCGGGGTGCCCTGAATAGTCAGATAGTTACACCCACCTCGGACCATGGTATCCGAGATGAGTCTTGTCCTCGGACGAGGTTTGGGCCTTTATATATGATTTCCATCCCTCTTTCTTATCCTGGTCCCACAATACATTTCTTTAACCATCCTCGGAAAAGTGAATGTCCTTGGACTGGGTCGTTGGGCCCCAAGCCCATTTCCTATGATTTCTGTATCATTTTAGATAACAGGCCCCACAAAGATAATTCTAAAAAGTGTTAAACTTATGGCTGAGAAAATAACGTGTACGGGAAAAAATAAAATAAAGAATAAAAAACAAAAAAGTTTTGGGCTGGGTCAACGTACCTGCAGATGCTGCAGCAATGATATCATTCCCAGAATCCTTTGTGAGGAGAGACAGTCTTGTGCTATAGTTATCATTCACAGCATAGAAGTCTGAGAGCGCCATGGACATGTACCTATCTGCCACTCTTCCAACTGGGGACTTCAAATCAAGAATAACTCCTATTGGTATGACCTCCTTTGCCATCACCAAAGGCGGCTGACCCCAGAGGCTGAGGCTGAGGCTGAGGCTAAGCAAGAGAAAGGATAGGAATTTAGAGAGGAGGGGCTTCTGGTTTGCCATTGTCAAACCTTTGCAAATTGGTAGCTAGAGGGGACTACTCTACACTTCTTATTTGCCATTGTCAATGTCGACTGTCAATTGTTTGAAAATTCTACTTGTTTGAAAATTCGGCTGACTGTTGAAGTTTGGGGCAGCTGACCGTTGACTGCTTTACGTGGCCATTATTAATGGAAAAATATTCATTCACATGCGCTCGTTCACACGCAACATCTTACACATAATTGATGCAGGAATATTCATATTTTAAAAATGTTCACATTTTGACTCATGAAAGGTTATGTGAAAAAATAGACGTAAAATAACAGGTATGTAAATATCTGAGAAACAAAACCAAAGCTTGGGTCCATTGCGTTAAATGCGATTGACTTCTTGTGATGATGGCATTTGGCACCATTAGAACAAGTCTGGATCCAAGCTTAAGTCGAAGAAGGGCAAAAGTTTGGTTGCCTCAAATTGCTATGGTCAGACAAATTACGTACACACAAGTTCAACAAGGACAGTTGCCCCCACAAGGATTTGAAATAACCGTCAAATTCCATTATACACTCTGAATTTGTCAATGGACCTTGAATCCATTTGGTTGATCACTTGCATCATTATTTTAAACATGTGATCCTTTATCAATTTGCATCTCTTTTCATTGTTCTTTTAGATGAGCTACTTAATTTCTACCAAAAAAAAAAAACCCGATAGTTAATTAAAAATAGAAAAATCAGATTAGTTATACATTTCGCGCTCAACATGTTTGCACTATATTTCAAAATGGTCCCTTACTTTTCAATTTTTTCAATTTACTCTAAGTTTATAAATGTGTGTCAAAAGCGTCCTTGCTGTCAACTAGTAAACGGAAAATTATAGGGTAGCAAACAGAAACACTAAATTCAAGTGTTAATACTGACATGGAGTCCAAGTGATAGTTTTTAAATAAATAAAAAAATATCAACTACTGTAAAAAGATCACGTGCTACGTGCATGAGGAGCCAAATTTGGGAATTTCCCATTTGAAATCCTAGCCAATAGCAGCTTTTTTTTTTCAAATAATGTTAAATTGCCGCATGGGCTCTATGTCAGCATAAGTGCTTAATGTTAGTGTTTCCAATTTTCAAATCATACCTTTTCATCCACAAGATGACTTCATGGCCTTTTTAATTTTTAACACACGTTTAAAAGATTAAGAATTAAAACTAAATTCAAACATTTGAAAGGTTACGGGAATATTTTAAAACATAGGGCAAGACGTTGACGTCCAAATATGTAATTAAAACCCAACCCCCCCCCCCCCCCCCCAAAAAAAAAAAAAAACCTAGTTAATTAGTTCAACTTGCATTGTTAACTAGAGAATATTAGACTTAATCCTTACTAAGAATATGATTTTGCTAATGTTCTAACAGTTAATAGTTAACATTTAGGTAATTTGTTCTAAGAAAAGAGAACAACACACTATTTCTTAATTGATACAAATGTAGAGTATCAACGTTTTCTTTTGTCAAATTTATTCTTTGACTCTAATTTCTTTTAACATAATACATCATTATTAGTAAATTTTTGACTTATTTTTATAAAAGGTAGAATATTGCAGTTCTCGATCCAGTCCTATGACACTATCCGTGAAACTCTCTCACCAATCATATATAGTATCTTGATTTTAACAATTATGTTTGTGATGCAAAAGGAAAAGTGAAAGATGATGAATCTCGTTCTAGGTAGAATCCACCAGAATTAAGGAAACACCGATTTTATTGAAACCTATAGTGTCTAGAGTCGAGACCATGATGATTGTTCTTATTATCAAGTTAAGACACTAATCAGTATTTGTTGTAGGCAGATTGGGATTCGAATTTCAAATTTCTTGTTCGATAACAAAATATTTTACCAGTTAAGTTAACTGAAACCCTCTGTTAGGGTACTTTTTTTTCACACCTAATTTTATTTGAAGTACCACCTATTTATTTTCAAATACCACTAATAAGTTATTGGGTTTCCCCAAATATTTTTTGCTCTATTATTATGTTAATAACAAATGTTTCATATCTCATTGCTTAAATTGGGTTATGATATAAAAACTCATTTTATCCAATTTTAACATCATTATTTAGCTAAGCCCAAAATCGGCCCTATGAACCCAATACACACATTCTATTCTATTCAAAATCCAAGAATACTTATGCTTGGCAATATTTGAAAAGCCCATGGTTCAAATCCATCATTGGTAATGTGGGGCCAGAATAAGTCAAGCAACCCCGACCCACTTCAGACTAGGCCCAAAGGCCCACGCCGAGGACGCGTCCAAGGTCCGAGGACGAAAGTGTAGAGCCCAGGGCCCAAGGAGCATTGCCGAGGATGGTTACATCCTCGGGCGACCGAGATCAGAAAGTGAGCAAAAAGCATACCCTTAAGGGGAATCTCCCTGAGCATCCAAGGAGCAAATAGCAAGTACCAAGCACCGGACATGGAAGCATGGTGGAGGAGCAAGTCCCAGGTGAACTGTCACCTCCACATTAAATGCCCTCAACTAACGCCCTGGCCGCATTAATGAGGATAGGACCTCTGAACAGTGCCGTCTTGGGCGCTGCAACCCACAGGAGGGATGGGAATGCGGCTGATGGGACAGGCTCTCAAGTGGAAGCCGGGTTGATCAACAAATGTAGGGCTAGGATCAACTGAGAGAGAAGTATATAATGTAAGAAGTCCCTCTTGAGAGGGGGACGGACGGAAAACCAAAGAAAAGAAATACTGTAGCAGTTTATATTCTCTCCAACCTTGTAACCTTTCTGAGAAGAGATAATAAGAACTTCAAGCTCTATAAGACCCGTCCGAGGAGCCTTATTGTGCATTCCAACCCACACTTAAGTTATTAGCATTCACGTACAACCATGCATGGCCGCTGCATTCCTTACTAGGGCCTAGCTCTTGAACCCATACTCTATAAATTCATTGGAGGGTTAGCTGGGCTTGGGTCCACTCTCTCAATCTGCGGAGAGCGCTCGAAACCGGTCCCTACAATTGGCGCCGTCTGTGGGAAGAGCTTGTGCGTTAGTAAGGACAACAGTCAAACATGGTAGGATCAGGCCCTCACCAGAGAACTCCCAATCGACTTGAACTGGCGAAGTCAAGGCATCAGGGTAACTATGGCGACCCCGGGGGCGGTCAGAACAACAACAGACGATTTCGAGAAGGAAGCGTGCATACTTCAACGGTGAGCAAAAGCCAGGGGGACGGGCACATTCCCCAGAAGCGCGACGATGGCCAGGCCACGCGATCGGAAGAGGCCCATAGCCACGCTTCCCAGAGGAAGGATGATAAGGTGGCCATGCAGCGCGAGATAGATGATCTGAAGAGGAAGCTACGCCGTGTGCAGCGAAGACGGTCCGAACCCAGCCCTAACCTGCCCTCTGACGACAAGAGTGATGATGAATACAGGTAGAGGTCAAGAACGCCCCCCAGCGAGACTTTCTCCCATGAGGAGGAGCGCTACCAGAGGCATAGGCGTGCCAACCCAACCCCAGGGGCTTAGGAGGTGACGCCATGAGTAAGGCGCTGGATCAGCTCTCCAGGTCGCCCTTCATGTGTCGTATAAAGGAGGCGGAGCTTCCTCGGCGGTTCCAGCAGCCAACTTTCATTGCTTACAACGGAAAAACGGATCCCATGGAGCATGTGAGCCAGTTCAACCAGAGGATGGCTGTCCACTCCAAGAACGAGGCGCTGATGTGTAAAGTCTTCCCATCCAGCTTGGGACCTGTGGCAATGCGGTGGTTCAACGATTTAAGGACGAATTCCATAGACTCGTACAGACAGCTGACCCAGGCTTTTGGTTCCCGCTTTGTCACGAACAGCAGGCCTCCTCGGCCCATGAGCGCATTGCTGTCCTTATCCATGCGTGACGGGGAGACCCTCAAGGCTTACTCGGACAAGTACTGGGAGATTTACAACGAGCTGGACGGCAAGTATGACGCCGTCGCCATCAGTACATTCTAGGATGGGCTACTAATGGGGCACGGCCTGAGGAAGTCCTTAACCGGTAAGCCCGCCACCAGCGTGCGGCAACTGATGGATCGGATCGACAAGTACAAGCGGGTGGAGGAAGATATGCTACAGGGCAAAGGAAAGGAGAAGGCTATCCCTCAGGAGAGGAGGGATTTCAGGTCGGACCGGTACAGCAACGCCTGCCCGAGGAGGGATTTCGGTGGGCAATCCGGGGCGACCAATGCCCAGACTGTCGGTGCAGTATTCCGAGAACCCGTGCACAAGGTTCTGGAAAAGATAAAGAACGAGCCATACTTCAGGTGGCCGACGAAGATGATCGGAGAGCCTGATAGGCGCAACCAGAACCGTTACTGCCAGTACCACCAGGACCACGGACATGCCACGGAGGATTGCAGGAACCTCTGGAACCACCTGGACCAGCTAGTCCAGGATGGAAGACTGAAGCACCTTCTGCACCATTCCAGCGGCCAGCAGGGCCGAACCTACCAAGAGCCTCGGAGGGACGCCGCCATGGGGCAGCCCGCTGGGACGATCAACATAATCTTGGCCGCGCCAGGAAGAACAGGCACGCCCCCTTTGTGAGTGTTGTCTGTGGCCCAACTGCCCGCCGAGGACCTTCGGATGGGGCCAAAGAGGTCCAGGAGGAATCCTCCCCCAGCCCTGAGTTTCTCGGAGGAGGACAAAATTGGGACCATCCAACCACACGAGGATGCCCTAATCGTCACCCTCAGAATCGGGGGCTATGACGTGAAAAGGGTGATGGTGGATGGTGGCAGCGCAGCCAAGGTCATGTGTCCGGACCTCTACAAGGGGCTGGGGCTAAAACCGGAGGACCTCACACCTTATAGCTCCCCCCTAATGAGCTTCGACAGAAAGCTCGTCATCCCAAAGGGCATGATCAGACTGCCTATACAGACAGGCCCAGTGGTGGTGGAGGCGAACTTTGTAGTGGTGGACACATACTCCCCCTACACGGCCATCGTAGGAAGGCCCTGGCTACACGCCTTGGGGGGCGTAGCCTCCACCTTGCACCAGAAGGTGAAATTCCCATCAGGGGACCAGGTTCTGGAGATCCGAGGTTGCCAGCCCACTGCGCGGTAGTGCACGGTGGCTGCCATATCCTATCGGCTTGATGCACAATCCTCGGCCCCCGCCGAGGAAGATTCATAGCAATCAAAGACCCAGGTGGCGCCTCCTAATGCACCTGCCGACGATGCTAAATGTGAAAACCTGGAGAATGTGGTAATTGGCGATAATCCGGCGAAGTTTTTCCAGGTCGGAACCCAGCTGCCTCCACAGGAGAAGGAGGAGTTGCTTGAGTTCCTCAAAAGGAACCTTGACGTGTTCGCGTGGGACCCCTGCGATGCCCCTGGGATTGATCCATCATTCATCTGCCACCACCTTAACGTCAACCCATTTGTGATCCCCAAGCAGCAGCCACCCCGGCGCCCGTCGAAGGAGCACGCTGATGCGATCAGGGAAGAAGTCGATAAGCTTAAGCGCGCGGGGGTTATCAAAGAAGTCTTTTACCCCAAATGGTTGGCCAACACTGTGGTGGTCAAGAAGAAAAGTGGGAAGTGGAGGGTTTATGTAGACTTCACAGACTTGAACAAAGCATGCCCAAAGGACCCCTTCCCAATGCCACGAATAGACCAGCTAGTAGATGCGACGGCAGGCCATCCTCGGATGAGCTTCCTAGATGCCTTTCAGGGCTATCACCAAATCCCACTAGCCTTGGAGGACCAAGAGAAGACGGCCTTTGTGACGCCCATTGGGAACTACCACTAAAAGGTTATGCCGTTTGGCCTGAAAAACGCCGGATCCACCTACCAGAGGATGATGACGAGAATGTTTAAGCCGATGTTGGGCAAGAGCATCGAGGTCTATGTTGACAATATGGTGGTGAAGAGCAAGCTGGTGTCCGAGCACTTGAAGGACCTCGGCCGCACCTTTGACGTCTTGAGAGAGCACAAGCTCCGCCTTAATGCCTCAAAATGCTCGTTTGGCGTAGGCTCTGGCAAGTTTTTGGGGTACATGATCACCCACCGTGGGATCGAAGTCAACCCCGACCAGATCAAGGTCATTCACAATTTGAAACCTCCGCAGAACCCCAAGGAGATCCAAAAGCTTACTGGGATGATCGCGGCGCTGAACCGATTCATTTCCAGGTCGGTCGACAGGTGCAGGCCCTTTTATCTCCTGATCAACAAATGGAAAGGATTTGAGTGGTCCGAGGATTGTGCCATAGCTTTCCAGCAACTCAAGGAGTATCTATCCCGGCCGCCTATCATGTCCAATCCTGAGCCCGACGAGGTCCTATACGCCTACCTGGCGGTGGCGCCCCACGTAGTGAGCTTAGTGCTGGTACAGGAAGACAATGGCGTTCAAAAGCCAGTTTACTACGTCAGCAAGTTGCTGCACGAAGCAGAGGTCAGATACCTACCCCTGGAGAAAGCCATACTGGCGGTGGTCCACGCCACGAGAAAGCTCCCCCATTACTTCCAAGCTCACACGGTGGTTGTCCTAACCCAATTGCCCTTGAAGTCTGTACTCCGGACCGCTGACTACACGGGAAGAATCGCGAAGTGGAACACAATTCTGGGGGCTTTCGACGTCAAGTACATGCCTCGGACTTCCATAAAAGGCCAGGTTCTGGCGGATTTGACGGCCGAGTTCGCTGAACCAGTCGTAGAAGTGACAGCCGAGTAGAAGAGCTGTGATGAGAAATCAGTTGGGGAAATCTCCATCCCGGAGTCACCATGTTGGAAAGTATATGTGGATGGCGCGGCAAACCAAAGGGGGTCCGGAGTGGGGCTGGTCCTAGTATCTCCTGAAGATCATGTTATTGAGAAATCCCTGAGGCTCGGATTCACGGCCACAAACAACGAGGCCGAGTATGAGGCATTACTACAAGGGATGATCATGGTGCAAAAGATGGGAGGAAAGTCGGTAGAGATGTTCTCGGACTCCAGATTGGTGGTAGGACAGGTAAAGGGGGAGATGGAGGCCAGAGATTCGAGAATGCAAGAATACCTGAGCCAAGTCAAGCGCTTACAGTTGGAGTTTGGCCTCTTCAGCTTGTCCCATATTCCCAGAAGTGGGAACAGTCATGCCGATTCGCTAGCCACACTCGCAACCTCCTCGGCAGAGGCTCAGCCTCGGATCATACTTGTGGAGCACCTGGAAAGGGCGAGTGAAGTGCCAAAGGGAGTGATCCCCGTCCATCAAGTTGTGATGGGTCCCAGCTGGATGGACCCCATAGTGAGATTCCTCAAAGATGATGTCCTGCCTGAGGAGAGGTCAGAGGCAGAAAAGATACGAAGGAGAGCTCCTCGGTTCTGGTTGTCCGAGGATGACAAGCTATACAGGCGCTCCTACTCTGGGCCATATTTGCTGTGCGTCCACCCCGAAGCGGCAAAATCCTTGCTCGAAGAGCTGCACGAAGGAATCTGTAGGAGCCACACAGGGGGGAGGTCCCTGGCTCACCGAGCCGTCACACAAGGATACTGGTGGCCGGGAATGCAGCAAGAGGCCCAAGAGTATGTCAAGAAATGTGACTAATGTCAAAGGTTCGCCCCAAACATCCATCAGCCAGGAGGGATCCTCAATCCTTTGTCCAGTCCATGGCCATTCGCCCAGTGGGGCTTGGACATTGTGGGACCTTTCCCCAAAGCACCAGGGAATAAGAGGTATCTGTTGGTGGCCACGGACTACTTCACCAAGTGGATCGAGGCCGAGCCACTTGCCAACATCAGAGACGTAGACGTGAAGAAATTCCTTTGGAGGAACATAGTTACACGGTTCGGGGTCCCTCATACCCTCATCTCGGATAATGGGCTCCAGTTCGATAGCAAAGCCTTCAGGAGGTACTGTTGTGAACTTGGGATCACAAACAGGTACTCAACGCCAGCCTACCCTCAGGGGAACGAACAGGCCGAGGCTGTCAACAAGGTTATCGTCAACGGGCTTAAGAAGAGACTGGATGATGCCAAAGGGAGATGGGTAGAAGAGCTGCCCCACGTCTTCTGGACGTACCGGACTACGCCCCGGCGCTCAACAGGGGAAACACCTTTTGCCATGACCTATGGTGCGGAGGCAGTGATCCCCTTGGAAACCAACTTCCCGACACTAAGGACGAGCTCCTTCACCCCAGACAGCAATGATGAACTGCTGGGGCGGAGCCTCGACATGGTAGACGAACGAAGAGAGCAAGCAATGATCCAGCTGGCCCACTACCAGCAAAAGCTCAAGCAGGGATATGACACCAATGTAAAGCTCAGACCACTAGCACCGGGAGACCTGGTGCTGAGAAAAGTCGTAGGAGCTGCCAAGAACCCTTCTTGGGGAAAGCTCGGACCCAACTGGGAGGGGCCCTACCGAATTACCTCAGTGGCAGGGATATGAGCATACTATTTAGAAGATTTAGATGACAAACCTGTACCTCGTCCATGGAATGTAAATAACCTGAAAAGGTATTACTATTAATAAAGAAGTCTCCTTTGATTCAGATGTTCTGCCTATCATGATCACACGTCTCGCGTCCCAACGGCAAATATATCTGGGTGCTAGACAGAACCTAGGTCTTGCATGGTCCAAGGACTCAAGCCTATGGGGAAACTAGTTACTTACAGCCAAATTGAAGGTAGCATTGTACCTAGGTCTTGCATGGTCCTTGGACTCAAGCCTATGGGGAGCTAACCACTTATAATTGAAGGTAGCATTGTACCTAGGTCTTGCATGGTCCTCGGACTCAAGCCTATGGGGAGCTAACCACTTATAATTGAAGGTAGCATTGTACCTAGGTCTTGCATGGTCCTCGGACTCAAACCTATGGGGAGCTAACCACTTATATCTGGGTGCTAGACAGAACCTAGGTCTTGCATGGTCCAAGGACTCAAGCCTATGGGGAAACTAGTTACTTACAGCCAATTGAAGGTAGCATTGTACCTAGGTCTTGCATGGTCCTCGGACTCAAGCCTATGGGGAGCTAACCACTTATAATTGAAGGTAGCATTGTACCTAGGTCTTGCATGGTCCTCGGACTCAAGCCTATGGGGAGCTAACCACTTATAATTGAAGGTAGCATTGTACCTAGGTCTTGCATGGTCCTCGGACTCAAGCCTATGGGGAGCTAACCACTTATAATTGAAGGTAGCATTGTACCTAGGTCTTGCATGGTCCAAGGACTCAAGCCTATGGGGAAACTAGTTACTTACAGCCAATTGAAGGTAGCATTGTACCTAGGTCTTGCATGGTCCTCGGACTCAAGCCTATGGGGAGCTAACCACTTATAATTGAAGGTAGCATTGTACCTAGGTCTTGCATGGTCCTCGGACTTAAGCCTATGGGGAGCTAACCACTTATAATTGAAGGTAGCATTGTACCTAGGTCTTGCATGGTCCTCGGACTTAAACCTATGGGGAGCTAATCACTTATATCTGGGTGCTAGACAGAACCTAGGTCTTGCATGGTCCAAGGACTCAAGCCTATGGGGAAACTAGTTACTTACAGCCAATTGAAGGTAGCATTGTACCTAGGTCTTGCATGGTCCTCGGACTCAAGCCTATGGGGAGCTAACCACTTATATCTGGGTGCTAGACAGAACATAGGTCTTGCATGGTCCAAGGACTCAAGCCTATGGGGAAACTAGTTACTTACAACCAATTGAAGGTAGCATTGTACCTAGGTCTTGCATGGTCCTCGGACTCAAACCTATGGGGAGCTAACCACTTATATCTGGGTGCTAGACAGAACCTAGGTCTTGCATGGTCCAAGGACTCAAGCCTATGGGGAAACTAGTTACTTACAGCCAATTGACGGTAGCATTGTACCTAGGTCTTGCATGGTCCTCGGACTCAAACCTATGGGGAGCTAACCACTTATATCTGGGTGCTAGACAAAGCCTAGGTCTTGCATGGTCCAAGGACTCAAGCCTATGGGGAAACTAGTTACTTACAGCTAAACTAAGTGTTAAGCAGGACCAAGGCTCTGCATGGTCCTCGGACTCAGGCCTATGGGGAAGTTAACTACATTGAAGAAATCCTAAGTGTCTACTCGAAGAAATTCTATCTGGTCCTTAGAAAACGAAAGGTGCATCAGAGCATACATGCCCTCTCATTATAATAGTTGATGCCGCGATTGGCCGAGATGCAATTGAAGTTAAAATCATACAAGTAAAGAAAAGACGGATAGCGTGCAAGTAAACCAACAGCCACAACAAACAGGAAAAGAAACAAAGCTCTCATTTCATTAAGTCCAAAAGAATTACACCAATGGAGTCACATTACAAATAAAGAAAAAGGGAAGAGAAAAATGCAAAAATAAAGTGTAGCAGGCAGAAGCGCCAAGGAGCCTGGTCCTTCTATTTAATTGCCCGCTTCGGTGGGTGGCTGGCCCATAGCTGCCTCAGGGTCCTCTGAGCCCTGACTGAGGGGAATGGCCTGCAGAGGCACGGCAGGAATAGCCGCCCCCTCGGCAGAAGAAACCTGGGCATCGAGGGGAGGCTTTGCAGCCTGCTGAGGTGCATCTTCGTTTGAGCCATCACTCAATTCAACCACCACGGGAGGATTACTCCCTTGGATTGGCTCATCAGTGACCCCAGCCTCCAAGGCCCCCTCGCCCGGAGTAGCAGCAGCAGTTTCCACAGCAGCCTCCTCGGCTTCAGAACCCTCTGGGGCAACCTCGCGGATGACAAGGGGGTAGTACACGCTCTCCTCCTTCCACAAGTCAGAAGAGGCCTCCACCCCAGCTTGTCTAAGGGCTTCATTCCAAGTTTCAGCGCAGTAGCGCCTACATACCCCAGGGACTTGGGATTTGTAGGCAGCTGCTGTCTCAGCTGCCCCAGCAGCATAGGCTGCCTCTTTAGCTTCATCCTTGGTGGCCCAGGCCTCCTCCCGGCCTTGATCTGCCTCAAACTTGGCCCTCTCAGCCTCCTCTTTGGCCCATTCGGCCACCCTCTTGGCCTCCTCAGCATCAGCCACTTTCTTCGTCAGGCCAGCTATCTGCTCCTCGGCGGGCTTCAGCAGCCCCTCTACCTCACCCAGACGCTTCGTCTGAGTTTCAGCCTGCCTCTGGGCGCCCTCAAGGCTTGACACCGCGCTGTTCCTAGCCTGGGTCATTGCCTTCAGCTCCTCCCTGGCCTTGGCAAGGTCCTCCTCGGACGTCTTGAGGATCCGAGTAGCCTCCAAGCGTTTATCGCGCTCGGCATCCATGACCTTTCCATGGTCATTGGCCGCCTCTTCCAGCCTGAAAGTGGCCTGGACAGCCTGCCAAACAGAGCAGATACATGATAATTAGCCGAGCCCAAAGAAAGAAAGGAAGGCAGAAAAAACTGAAGCGAGAAAAACACAAGTGTTAAAGATCTTACCATCCCTAGATATCGCTTGAGGCAGAGGAAGACCTCCCTACTCCTCATGGTCCTCAGCTGCTCCATGTCCGCAGGAAGGAGCAGGCATTTCTCCACCGCGTCGGCCACGTACGCGCCTTCGCCATCCCTAAAGTCCTTGAGGGAGGAGTCATCCCTCAAAGGTTCCCCACGGAGCATTGGGGCGGGGAGCCAGGCTTGAACCTCGGGCGGGGTAGCAACCTGCTTGTCCTGGGTTGTGGAGCCTATCCTCAGCTGCTTCGAAGGCCGCCGAGTATCATCCCTCTCCCGCGTGGGCCCAGATTTGTCCTCAAGGATCCTCTTGCCCTTATCCTTCTTCGGCTTAGGATCAGCAGGTTCGTGCCTGGACGGCGAGCTCGTCTGAGGCAGAGGAGGAGGAAGCCTGGATTGGGTTGAGGCCGACCCGGTCTGAGCAGGACGAGTCTTTGGAGGAGGAGGAGGAGGAGGAAGCCTCGGCTTGGACTTCCCCGGCTGCCCTTCAATTAGGTCGAGTAGACTGGGTTGGGCCTTCTTCTTGTAGCCCATCTCAAGCCGAGAGGATGTCTCTGACGCTAAGAGGTCTGCTTCGGTTAGACGAGGATCACCCAAGTCTCCAGATGGGTCCTCGGACTGATGGTCTTGCTCAAAAACGCCAAAATCGTCCTCGGCAAGACCAAAATCTGCAGCGTCCCCTTCCCTCTCTAAGTCCTCTTCCGCGGCCTCTGGGAATGTGTGGGAAGACGAGGGGACTGCTACTGTGACGCCTTCTGAAGTGGAGGGATCCTCGGGAAACTCGAACCCGTCCTCGGTCACTTTTATTTTCTGCAGCCGAGGATCCTTTGCTTTGATCACGTGCTTTGGGGCCGCGAATGACTTTTGGAGTGGAGTGTACCCCAAAATCTTGTGCGCGGCTCTGACTTGGTGGTCTGCTTCGTTCTCAAAAGCCACAGACCTGAGCACCTTCTGCAAGTCTTCCCTGTTGATCAAGCTGAAGTGGCGCGCGAAGGAGTGCAGATCTGCAGAAAGAAAACACATCCACGGTTAGTAACCAAACAGTACAAAAAGAAATAATGCAGAAAACAAGTTAGAATCTTTGAATCCCTTCCTATTCCCACTGCCCCACCTGGTGTTCCCTCTGTCGTCGGGCAATGAAGGCCATCATGCCACGCTCCAAACACGATGAGAAAATCCTCGTTCATCCCCTTGTTGGACTCGGGGAGGCACTGGATAAGCCGGACCCTGTCGTCCCTCGTCCTCATGTAGTAGGACTTGTTCTTCAGATGTTGAAGATTGTAACAGTAGTTCACATCATGATAGGTCAGCCTTAGACCCATCTTCTCATTAAGGGCATCCACACTGCCCAGAATTTTGAACATGTTGGAGGCGCATTGGGTGGGGGTTAACCGAAAGTATGTAAGGTAACCCCTCATCACCGACCCCATGGGGATCCTCATCCCCCCTTCAAGGAAGGCGATGATGGGAATCACCACCTCGCCCTCCTGCCTCCGGAGGTGCCACTCCCCTTCCTCACAATACCTTAAGCCCACGTTGGCCGGTATCTTATAATCGGCGATGAATTTCTCCATCGCCTCCTCAGTAAAGACGTACTTCTTAAGTCTACCCATCCCAAATGACGCCTAAGAGAGCTAAAGAGAGAGCAAATAAAAGAGAATGAGGAGTAGAGAGGAAAAAAGCTCAGAGAGGGATAGAGCGACTTACAGAAATGAGGAGGAGCTCCTCGGACTGGCTTTTGATGCTGGAGATGTAGGTGGAAATTTGGCTGGACTCTGAATGGAGGCACAAGAGCTCTTGATTGTGAATGAAAAAGGAGAAAGCGGTTCGAATGGGTATTTATACCCTAGATGGAAGAGCCGCGCGAGTTTTCCTGCCCATAAATGCTAGATGCATCCCCACCGTTAGATTGTCATCTGCCCGTTGAACGTGGGGAGCATAAAGCCGCCCGAATTTAATGCAGGACACGTTACGCGCACCGAAGCGCCAATAACGCACCTTGGGCAGGTGAAAAGGCTCCAACGCTGACGAGGGACAAGACTCGATTGGACACGGAGCAGGTCCGAGGGTATCAAAATCCTCCTTTCCGCTCGAGGATGCGGACAGCAAGATTTTGAGGGGCTATTGTGGGGCCAGAATAAGTCAAGCAACCCCGGCCCACTTCAGACTAGGCCCAGAGGCCCACGCCGAGGACGCGTCCAAGGTCCGAGGACGAAAGTGTAGAGCCCAGGGCCCAAGGAGCATTGCCGAGGATGGTTACATCCTCGGGCGACCGAGATCAGAAAGTGAGCAAACAGCATACCCTTAAGGGGAATCTCCCTGAGCATCCAAGGAGCAAATAGCAAGTACCAAGCACCGGACATGGAAGCATGGTGGAGGAGCAAGTCCCAGGTGAACTGTCACCTCCACATTAAATGCCCTCAACTAACGCCCTGGCCGCATTAATGAGGATAGGACCTCTGAACAGTGCCGTCTTGGGCGCTGCAACCCACAGGAGGGATGGGAATGCGGCTGATGGGACAGGCTCTCAAGTGGAAGCCGGGTTGATCAACAAATGTAGGGCTAGGATCAACTGAGAGAGAAGTATATAATGTAAGAAGTCCCTCTTGAGAGGGGGACAGACGGAAAACCAGAAAAGAGAAATACTGTAGCAGTTTATATCCTCTCCAACCTTGTAACCTTTCTGAAAAGAGATAATAAGAACTTCAAGCTCTGTAAGACCCGTCCGAGGAGCCTTATTGTGCATTCCAACCCACACTTAAGTTATTAGCATTCACGTACAACCATGCATGGCCGCTGCATTCCTTACTAGGGCCTAGCTCTTGAACCCATACTCTATAAATTCATTGGAGGGTTAGCTAGGCTTGGGTCCACTCTCTCAATCTGCGGAGAGCGCTCGAAACCGGTCCCTACAGGTAACATCAAAGCCCAATTCTCATTGACAATATCAAAGCCTAGTTCTCGCTGGCAATATTTAAAACCCAATTCTCATTGGCAATATCAGAAGTCCAACTTTCATTGGCCCTATTAAAAGCCCAAGCTAACTACTTAGCACTATTTTATCAAAAGCTCAAGGTTATAAATACTTGGCAAAATACTATATCATAATTATTTCACTCAAAAGTCCAATAATGAACAATACTTTAGATTCTTAAACATATTACTGTAATATTACAAGCTCATGGAATTTATGAATTATCTATTCTCAAAACCCATGGCAATCATCTTATAAAAACCCATGGAAAGTTATGATTATTAGACCTATGACATTTATTTATTTCATATTATAAACTCATATTCACTATCTATCTTACATCACAACATTCATAATATTTATTACCGAAACTCATGGTAATTATTCATTCTACATGTCCATTATGATTATCTATAGAGAAACTCATGAGAACATCACATTATTCCATTATAGTGGTTGTTACCATATTTATTTAAAACTCATGGTAAATATTATTCTCAAGAAAATATTGGAGGTCATTATTTAAAAAGTCCCAAAGAAAATAGCATTTACAAAAGTAATACATAGCAAAAATTATGAGAAACTATACAAGTTGTTATTTAAAGCCCATGGAAATTAATACCCAAAATCTATCATAAATATTTATTAAAGCTTATGGATTCATTTTATTTCTACTAACAACTAAAGCTCATGAGGAGTAAAAAACCCATGGCAAAGCATGTCTTTAATGCCCATTTTGTAGGCCTAAGAATCTCATGGAGTAGGGAACAAGCCCAAGCAAAGAAAGGGCCATGTGGCCTAGCTAAAAGTGCTGAAATGGAGCAAAGTTCTAGCCCAAAAAGGTCCTAGCAAGAGGCTTGAAAGTGGGCAACCGGCCCTTGTTCATCCCTAATCAAAGAAACAACTAGATACCCCTACAAGAGGACCAAGCCTTTGAGGATGAACTAGGGGTTGTCCCATCAGTTTTTTGCCACCCTCTACATGACATGAACAGTGCCCAAGGGCTGTCATATTAGCTGAAGTCTAAATGATGATGGGAGTCCATTATCTTCCTCAAGACTGCACCTCCAACGACAGGGGAGCTGAAACCAAATTATCCAAACTTCAACAAATTGATGCTATAAATGTTAAAAACGTTCAAGATGCGATTTATGTGCCAAGCCCATGAATCCTAAAGGGGAAAAATTGGGAACATGTGGTTTGGAGGGCATAAAGGGATTTCCAGTGGAACTCTCTGAAATAGACTTAAACTTTGACACTTGGCTTGGGGTGTTGAATCCTACTTCCTAAGGACCAAATCTCAGTTGCAGCACTAGGATTCTTCCTTAATACTTGCCTTAATCTCATTGGCTAAACACAATCTCAGCAATCTTAGCATTTAATGCAAGATTACCCCAAATACTAACCATGTGTGACATTGCCCAAAGAAGCAAAACAGCCCCAAAAGCAAATCTCCAATTTTTAGGCCAAATCCAAGTTATTAATTCAGCTGACCTGCTCCCTTGAATCAGACCTATGTTTTTTTTTGGATTCTTGTTAATTAATACTTCTCTAAACTCCATTATAAAAGCATGAGCACCTCAGCCCATAGGGACAGCTACCCTTTCTGAAACTCTTGATTTATTTGTCATTTTACTTGTGGTTTAGCTCTCCTTAAGCTCACCACTCGTCCCCCTTTAGCCCACTACTCACTAAAGCCTTAACCTCAGTGTTAATGTCATCCCACTCACTTAGAACAGCCCACATTACCTCATTCATGTCTTATACACACATACTCATCAAAATCTTAGTTTAATACTTGCTGCACTGAGCTGGGATCTCTCTCTTCCTTCATTCCATCCTATTTTTCCTCTTTTATTTGTAACTATGAAGTCTTTAATCCTTGTTTAGTATTATTATGATGATGGCCATAATGATTTGGAAACTATGCAAGTTTTTTCTTATGTTGACTTAATAATAATAAGGAAAAAATATGATTTTCATTATGTAAACACACTTATTAACTTGAAATTACCCTACTGCTGGAGATAATACCGTACCACTACAGGACTGATTTGAACTATCAGATCAGGACCATTAATGTACTAATTAAGTATTGTAACGTGTTTTTCATTGGGCTTTTGTTGCTGTTTTGTCATGTGCAGCCTTTGTTTCTTGCTTGGATAGACTTTGTCATCACACCGAAAGCCTTTGGGTATCATCTCAAGAGCCCATAGTCGAGTTTCGGCTTGGCTACCCCATATTCTATTTGGGTACATCAAAAATTTTCCCCTCAACATTTTGGCAACTCCACCGGAGAGCCAACCATAGTGAAGGTCTATCGTGCCTTCGAGGTTGCATAATAGCCAACAAGAAGCAAGTCAACATGATGTTAGCCCGGCGGTACAAATTTAGCACACTACAGTTGCACCTGATGCCAAATTTTAGAAGAGTAGCCTCTACTGCCTTGCTGCAGCCTCTACAAAGCTAACATTATGTGTGTGTACACGTATGTATATGTAAATGAACACTCTTTTTTCTTTCCTTCAAAAAAGAAACAAATTTTCTTTTTATAAAAAAAAGGGGTGTCCTCAAGGTGAACAGTACAATATTTACACATGGTTAGTCAAAAAGAAAAAGATAACAATGCACATATGTATGTTTATATACATGCATAGAAGAATGGACACTATTTGTTTTCTTTCAAAATCCCTGAACTTTTTTACTTTGCCTTTGGCTCAAAAATGGTTTTTGCATAAAAAAAAAAGGGCAACACAAATAGCTACGGCTAAAGGGTGTCCTTTGCCATGAAAAGTACAATATTTACATGCAAATGGCTAAAAGAAAAGGGTAATGATGCGTATACGTATGTTAGTATACATGTATATACGTATACATGGATGAATAAACACTATTTTATCACAAAACATCCCCTCCCCCCCCCCCCCTTTAGCTCAAAAAATCATTCTTGCAAAAAAAAAGGGCACTACAGCTACGGCTGGAGGTGTCCCCTGCTATGTACAGTGCAATATCCCCACATGAACAGTGAGAAAAGACATGTGCACACATGAAAAAGTGGCAATGGACAACCCCCTTTATGCAGAAAATTTCTTTTGGGCCTGAACCTTTTTCAAAACAATGTCCATGGTTGACTAGTTTTCCCTTCGCGTGTGATATTGGTGCCTACTATTGGATGACCCTTTGCACGCATAAAAAAGTAACAATGGGCAGCCCATTTATGCAGAAAATTCTTTTATGCAGAAAATTCTTTTATGCAGAAAATTCTTTTATGCAGAAAATTCTTTTATGCAAAAAATTTCTTTTATGCAGAAAAATTTCTTTTAGGCATAAACCCTTTTACAAGACAATGTCTGTAGTTGACTAGTCCTTCTTTCACATGAAAGGTTGGTGCCCACAATTGAATGACCTTTTGCACAAATAATAACAACACTTATAACTGAACAAATCACAACTAAATAAGTTTTTCTATAGCTGAATGAGTTCACATACATGAATAGTAACATCGCCTACCGCTAGGAGAGTTTTTTCCCCCTATTACATGGACAAAAAAAAAAGGGTCTCTATAACTAAAGAGTCTCAAAAACATGTAGTAACACATTAGATATATATTACATCCCAACAAAGTTGCCCACTATAGAAATGAACTAAAGCATGAGTAGCCTAATCCAATAAGCCACCAAAGGTTTCCGTGGAGGAGGAGCCACCGCTGGTGGGTAAGGACAACATGATGGAATTCTTTTGACTTGTCAAAAGGGATAGTTTCGTTGACTTTGCTGCAATTTCTTTCTCTAAATCTACAATCTTCACCGCAAGCTCAGCCAACTTCATCTCACCATCATGAATGATGCATGAGGCAGCGGTAGTTTTGAGCCAATCAAGAATGATCCCAAAATAAGTTTAAAAGCATTTTTTTTTTAATCCAAAAGAAAGGAAAGCACAAGGAAGAATCCAGCAGCAAATCACAGCCACAATGTGAATAAACTCGGCTACGAAATGGAAGTATATATTGTTACTCATGATGACGCGTGAGGCTTAGTTGCCTCAAATAGAAGGGTACTAGGTCGAATGAAGCTAGTACAAAACTTACAGCTGTATCCAGAAGAGAACACATCTAATGGAAGAAGAATTCTTGTCTAGCGGTATAGCTGAACCATTTGAGGAACCTGCAGCAGTACTTGACATACCTTCTCCATCTAATAAAAAGTACATTGACATCTTTGCTTAGGAGTACAACATGATGCTCAGTCCATATCGTAACTTGGTGATACATGCTCTCAATATCAAACCATGGAGAGACCTATCGTGGCATATTAACTCTCCAATGCTGTACTCATCGTCATCATGCTGTTGGGCTACCATAAGTTCACTAACATATGGCTGGAGCCACGAACTTTCAAGATAAGTCATTAAGTCGCTATCTTTAAATTTATATTGAGTATATGTTACTCTACTATGCTTATATCACTCAGTACAAATTACTTTAATATTATATCACATTCATCATTCAATTAAAACTATCACGTTAAATATATATTACTTTATCGCAACCATTGATCGAAAATTATTATGTGAAACATATTGTTTGTTTCAACCATCGTTATGCTTCTTATACTTTGGAATTTGTCTATTTTGTAGGCATGAAACCCCTGATCATAACTCCTTGCAACTAAAATCATCAATATTATCCTAATCGCTAAAAGAAATACTTCTTGTACCAACCGTTGAACCAAGTTGATTGGCGGTCATCCCTTAAGGAAGCTTTGTCACCATTGAAGCCATGGCAGCCCCATGCGTATCCAAGACCATGGTGACTCCATCATGTTACTAGAATCATTATATTCACATCATTGGAACCCTTGGAATCTTAAACATCATCAAGGGTATCAACTATCCCACACTTGGGGGCTTTGATCTAAAGTGCCTAATCAATCTGACATCCTACATCCAGGGACATTTGTCTTGAAAAAGAAGTATATAACAACAGCTATTATTGTCTATGCCATGGCAGAAGGCGAAAATCTCATGGAACCAATCAATGGCAAATGGCTAGAGCTATATCATACTTAACTCAATAAGCATATTTTTTGCAAAATGCTTTGGAAATAGAGAGTAAGCGTTATCTTTACTCTAAAACATGAATATCTTAAATTTATTTCAAAACTATAAATATTTTAAGATACATTTTTCATTGATATTTATATTTCAATCTTACTTGCAATGATGACCTTTTGCAACTTGATATCTCCAAAATAAATTATCATGATTCTAACAAGTTATTTTTACAAAATAAAATGAATAACTTCCATTACTATATTTTGGCTTAAGTGCATCAATTTTTCGATGATCAAAACATGTTTCAAACTTATAAATATTCAAATTTGATAACAGCCTCTATGGCTGGGCCTCTTCAAAATAAAATGGTCATGTGATTTCAAAAATAGATATTGCCTCCATAACCATACTTAAATTTTTTTTTTTTTTTTTTGAGCCTAAGAATTGTAACTTTTTGACAATCAAAATATCTTGACAAAAGAAATTTATGACTAAATAAAACACAGTCTACACGGCTGAACCGATTTCAAGTTATAAAACACAACATGCATGACTAGAACCGATTTTCAAAACATCACATATAATACAACATTTACGGCTATGTGGGTTTACAACATACTTCACATTACATAGTGATTACATCACATAGTAATTACATCAAAATATATCACAAAAGTGAATTTTTTGAAAAGAAAAAAAAAAAGGCACATGAGAAAATATGAAGATCTACTCACCATTGAACAAAAAAAAACCGTATGATCTCATCCCTTTGATCAAAGGACAAAGTTCAAACATCATCAACACAATATTCTCCTCAGATCAGCTATCTCCATCATCACAAATAGTACATGATTCAGTGGCACAATAAATATGACTACAGCTAGAGCAATAGTCCTCTCATAACAACACCAATCTTGCCTCCAACCATGAAGCTAGAATATTTCTTTACAATGCCTTCAAGCACCCTTGAAGATTAATATTCTTTTTAAGAGCAACATCAAGAAATTTTCCATGCATTGTTGTAAAGTAAGAGACCACAGTCAAATATCCAATGGTAACAACAAAAGAGCAAATGAACAGTATAAGGACATAATTCCTTCTAGCAGTATGAGCAATCTCAGATCATACTTGGAGATTTTTTTTTTTTTTATTCTAAGGAACATCATGAAGATATGGCAGAATTACAATTTGGAACTCTTCAAAAGCAGTCTCTCCAGCCGTAACAGAATCAGTAAAGCTTTTGTCGATTGCCATTATGTCTTCAACGGCAAAGCCTGAAGTGAAAATGCATCAGCAGTAAATATACATGATAAGAAAGAGGGAAGAGGCATAAAATTACCGAAGTCTGTATCCGTATCCTCAAATTATTGAAGTGTTGTGTCTGACACCTATATGTTGGCAATTTTGCAATGTCCATGCCTCCCAAATCATCACTCAAAGCATTGTAGGATTATTTTCTGAAATGTGGTGCATTAATATATATATATATATATATATATGCATGTATGTATTTTAATCCTAGAGTTCTGCTTATCTTACACCATCTAGGTTTATTATTTGAGCATGTTTTTTGTAATTAGAAAATCTCTGTTATCTTCCACTTTAATGTAATTCTTTTTTCTTTTCTTTTTTTGCTTTAATTCCACTACCTGGAGCATTTAAGACGTATTCTTAGAGGTCAAGCCTCACTATTTGACTGGTCAAGGGGTCCGTTTGGATAGCACTTATTGTTGCTGAAAGTTGATAAAAACTTATTGTTTCTGAAAATACTGTAGCAAAATAATTTTTAAATATGTAAATAGTATTGTGGGACCCACTTTTAATATTAAACAATGCGTGAACAGTGCATAAACAGTACATGCACAGTACACGCACAGTAAATTTTGTCCCCCTCCCAGTCAACAAGTGCGGCAAAAAAAAAAAAAAAAAAAAAAAAAAAAAAGAAGAGTAAAACGCAACTTACCTTTGAGCAACAAAACCTGCTATCCAAACGCAGTCAAGATCAACTTCATTGGCAAGGACCTTATCTCCTAGAGTTTTGGAAAGTCAAATAGATGCTAAGAAGGTTTGTGACTTTGCCTTACGACAATAATCTTTAAATGAGCTCAGTCCAGAGAATAAATGGTTTGCTGAGAAAAAGTTGGTTTAAATATTAAACTAATAAATGAATAAGTGCACTTCATGGTGAAGTCATATACAACTCATGTTCTAGCGATGTCATTCTGGAAATTAAGTTGTATAAACAAATTTTATTGATATATTTTGCCATGTCTTTTAGCTTTTAATATGCTATTAGAAATTTGATGGTGATACTGCTTATGCTTTCTACGAAAGCTTTAGTTACTGAAAGCTCTTGTATTTGTTGGTGACTATTTCTTATTTGCTGCAGATATTGACTGTGCAATCACCAAGTCTAACTTATGAAAATATCAATGAACCCAAATTTTAATTTTACATAGACCAAGTTTATTGCTTCATTCCTTTTTCCAATTATGATCCCTAATGCTCCAACTAATGTTTTCGGAGAATAACTTCACTTTTGGTAGTGTTGGGAAAAATTCTAGATAACTGTGAATAAATTTTAGCAAGCACAGCGGAAGCACAACCACACAATAACACAAAGATTTACGTGAAACCTTTTTTCCTTGAAGAGAGAAAAATCACTGGACAAACTCCAAATAATTTCACTATATTAAATAGAGATTACAATACTTAAAAATACAATTTGAGTAAAAAAAAACTCTCTTTTTCTTTTCACTTACTGCTCTCTTTCTCACCATATATTTCTCACAATTTTCTCTAATTCTCTCTATTTTTCTCCTCTCTTTTGCTTGCTCTTACTCACGCACAGTTCTCACACTTTTGGGACTTCACTTCTTTTTTCCTCTCTGCCCAAATGGCTGAATGGCCTTTGCCTTTTATTTCTTTAACCTTTTCTTCTTTTCTTCCTTTCACACTCTTCTCATCAAATCACAATAAATGCAGGCCACTTACTTACTTTGCTTCATCCAAATTCTGCTCTGCCAGCCGAATGACTCTTGCTTTTGCTTCTTTCTTTTCTTTCTTCCTTTAGCGTGTCCAATACGCCTAAGCCAACCAACCATGCTGACTTTTGTACATAATGAAGAAAAGTTAAGAAACATGAAGACATGCTCATTAAATGAGCACGTCTATTACGTGGGCTGGATTCATAGTGCAGTGCGCCCAACAATTTTCCCCTCCAACCCACTTATGGAGGAGATCTTTAACTCAACTCTTCAATTATAATCCATGCCGGCCAAGTCAATACCAGACTCAACCTTCTTCATTATCTTCACTAACACTGAGAGAATTTCATCAAAATTAATACCTTTCTTTCTCAAATAATTAATTTCACCTTAAATATCCTTAATCCAATTTATTAGCTCCCCCTCAACAGAAGCACAAATATTGTCGAAGCTAACTGCTTGATGTTCTTTAGTACACCTCCTTTCAAGAGGTTCAATAATCTCTAGTGGAGGATATTGCTCCCCCTGCTCAAGACCTTCATGATCTTTCACTTCATCATTCTTCTTAGCATCATGATATTTTTCATCAAATATCACTTTCTCATTTAAATCACTTTCAGGTAGAGAGAATTTTACTCTCTTGGCTGCAACACCATTACTATTAACTCTCAACTGTGGAGTTTTCTCAAAAACTTTGACTGCATTGGACTTTTTCTTACAAGTCCTCACATGAGTTCTGTACATGCCACAACAAGCACGCCCTCTAGCAATAACTAATAATCTTTTACAAAGTTTCCATCTTCCATTGCCAAGATGGTTACTATAATCCGCTCGATCCAAAACCAAAGTAGACAACACATTCATCCTTAAATCTGGAACATGCCGCACATCCTTCAATATCAACGTGCAACCAACATTGGTCTTGATGCACACATCACCAATTCCCACAATTTTTGAATAACTGGAATTACCCATCTTCACAACACCAAAGTCGACTGCTTTGTATGTGGTGAACAACCTTTTTGTGGGGATAACATGGTGGGAAGCTACTGAATCAACAACCCACTCAACATCATTCTTAGCAACATGCTTACATTTTTGATCTTCAAGAGAGAGCATTAGAACATCCTCATGAAACACAACTACTGCAGTATTCTTCTCATCATCATTCTTTTCATCTTTCTCTTCAGTTTGTTCTTTATGCCAATGCCAACAGTTTCTTTTTATGTGACCCTTTTTCCCACAATGGAAACATTCTCTTATCTCTTTAAACTAAGATCTACCTTTTGACTATGACCTGTCATTGGATTTGGCTCGATCATCAAGCCCTCTGCTTCTATTTTTGCCCCTGTTCTCCATAACAAGAGCTTGATCTTGTGCATTGTTTATACTAGCATCTCTTCTGCGAACCTCCTCACTTAGAATCAAGTCTCGAATATCATCATATTTGAGTTTGCTCTTCCCTGCAGAATTGCTCGCTGCCATTCTCATGGCCTCCCAATTGTTTGGCAAAGAAGCCAAAACAATTAATGCACGGATCTCATCCTCAAAATCAATCTCCACAGAGGACAATTGATTTGTGATGGTGTTAAACTCATTCAGATGCTGAGCCACGGGAGTACCTTCCACCATCTTCAGATTAAACAACTTCTTCATCAAATGCACCTTATTGTTAGCCGAAGGCTTTTCATACATGCTAGACAAAGGATTCATTAGATTCACTGTGGTCTTTTCCTTCATGACGTTGTGTGCAACTAATCTTGTTAGAGTTAATCGTATAACTCCTAGCACCTGTCTATCAAGAAGATTCCATTCTTCTTCTTCCATGCTATCTGGTTTCCTTCCCAAAAGAGGAAGATGTAATTTCTTTCCATACAGATAATCTTCAATCTGCATCTTCCAATAGCCAGAGTCTGTGCCGTCAAACTTCTCAATTCCTGACGTCTTTCCTTCTTCTCCGGCCATTGCTCCCAATCAAACCTACGCTCTGATACCACTTGTTGGGAAAAATTCTATATAACTGTGAATAAATTTTAGCAAGCACAGCGGAAACACAACCACACAATAACACAAATATTTACGTGGAAACCCTTTATCCTTGAAATGAAAAATCACGGGACAAACTCCAAATAATTTCACTATATTAAATAAAGATTACAACACTTAGAGATACAATTTGAGCAAAGAAAAACTCTCTTTTTCTTTTCAATCACTGCTCTCTTCTTCACTGTATATTTTCTCTAACTCTCTCTATTTTTCTTTTCTCTTTTTAGTTGCTCTTGCTCTTGCTCTTACTCACGCACTTAGTCCTCACACTTTGGGACTTTACTTCTTTTTTCCCACTCAGTCCAAATGGCCGAATGGTCTCTTCCTTTGATTTCTTTCACCTTTCCTTCTTTTCTTCCTTTCACACTCTTCTCATCAAATCATAATAAATGCAAGCCACTTACGACTTTGCTTCATCCCATTTCTGCTCTGCCAGCCGAATGACTTGCCTTTTGCTTCTTTCTTTTCTTTCTTCCTTCGGCATGCCCAACACGCCTAAGCCAACCAACCATGCTGACTTTTGTACATAATGAAGAAAAGTTAAGAAACATGAAGCTCATTAAATGAGCATGTCTATTACGTGGGCTGGATTCATGGTGCAGTGCGCCCAACAGGTATTTGGTTGACCGTTCTTTTCAAGTTCTGTTGATACTATGATATTTGTCGGAACTTTTTCTGTGTATTTCTATTACCCCTACTTTGAATAACGCTGTAATATGTGGTTGCATTCATTCACTTGCAGGAGCTTGAAAAAAAGCCTAAAAGCCACCTGTGAGGAGTTTATTATGTCAGTCACTAAGCTAGTTGTGGATCCTATGCTTTCGTTTGTTACCAAGGTTTGTCTTTTGCCTCATTAATTATGATGTTAGACTTAATAAAGCATATAATGAAGAAAACGTAGCTACCTAGCAAATTGAGAGACCAGACCCCGGATCTAATTATGAAGGAAGTTAACAAATCAAAGTTACAAGTGAGATAGGAGAAGGTTCATCTCATGTGAAAAAAATTTGTACGATCTTGGAGAACAGAGCACCTTGCTTCTCTTGAATCCTGTATCTTAATGTGATGTGAGAAGTACATAGTAAATTCTATTTTAATTTAGCTTTATTTAATTTTAGACGTCATTGTATTTATATTGGTCAATATGATTTGATTTTAAGTCTTATTTGTTAATTAGGTTATTAGTTTTTTATTTAAATTCCTAGATTCAAGGGTATTTTTGTAATTCAATAATTGAGATTTCCAAAAATTAGAATTAGGCTTTAGAGCATTCTCATCCGTTCTCTCATAAAAAATGTCATTTTGACACACTAAAAACCTAATTTATCATTTTAGCACATTATTTTACAATATACCATTTATCAGATGTTCTATTCTTCAATTCTATACATTAAAATAATATTTACAACACATTAAAATAATATATTAACTCCTCTCATCATCATCAACAACAACAACAACGGCACAACCACCACTGCCGCAACAACGGCCACCAACAACGACCACGGCCACACTGACAGCCACCACAACCACCAAATTACAATACCACTGCCACAACTAACCCACAACCCACAACCTTCACAAACCTCAAAACCCATCCCAAATCAAACAAACCCAACCTCCAATCCCTCTAGATAAGCCTGAACCTCACAACCTACCGGCAACAACAAAAAAAGCCACCACCACAGCCCATGAAAATCAACCAATAGCCACAACAATAAAACCCACGGCAACCAAAAAAAAAAAACCACCATCAGAAAACAAAAGATAAGAAATGTCTCACACTGTGAGAGATTGGCAGCGTGGGGGTGGATCACAGCAAGCTCGGCAGTGTGGCGTGGCGTGGCGGATGGTACGGCAAGCTCGACGGCGCGGCGTGGCGTGACGTGGTGGATGACACGAAGCTCGGCGGCGCGGCGTGGTGGTCACTGTGGTGAGATCGGCGTGGCTGTGAAAGAGCAACAGAGAGGGCTAGACAGAGATGAGAGTTTGGGTTAGAGTTAGAGAGATTGAAGGTTGAGAGGGAGTGCCGAAGAGAGATGGGGAATTAGGAAAATCAACAAAGAAAATTGATCGGCGGTTTTGTTTTTGAGTGATCTTTAGAGAGTTTTTGTGTTTTGTTTTTAAGGGAGACCTTGAGTTTGCATTTGCGTTTGAGAATGACTGAGGAAAGAGAGATACAACAGAGATGAGAGTTGAGAAAGAGAACTAGACGGAGAGAGAGAACCAAGCGGAGAGAGAGATATGTGTGGGGAGGAGAGAGAAAAAGTATATAAAATAATAATAAAAATTTTGGCACATTTGTCCGTACCATCTCAAATATGAGACGGTACTGTAGCCGTGTGTAAAAAATTTTGAGATTTGAGATATTTGATGATGGTTGGTTTTTGGTGTTTGGTGTGTCAAATGGCATTTGACACACTTGATGAGAATGCTCTTAGTCCAGATAATCTATATAAGCATGCTATTGTACTCATATGGACACAAATTTATGATGAATAAAATTTCAGTTGGAACTTTTCCAATTTGTTTTAATGGCTTGCTGCTAACTCCAAGCAACCTTAAGTGTTGATTCCTTAGTTATTTTTATTTCTCTGTTCTTCAATTTCGTTGTTGCATCCATTTTGGTTTTGTTCTTCATTAATTTAGGTATCAGAGCTTGTTGTTCTTAATCAGTTTTGCTATCAGCATCTGCTTGTTGTTCTAAATCAGTTTTGTTATCAGAACAAATGCTCTGGCTCAATATTCCAACAAAACCACCACAAATTACCACCCTCTGTAGTAATCAATTCCAATTTCCAACTCCAACTGCATCACAGTCAAACCTGAAAAACCAAATCCCACCTTACCTGGCAACTACTAGCTACCAAAAATAAAAGAAGAAAAAAGAAACCAATTTATTGAACCCGAAACACTGACATAATTCCAGCTGCCACCAAGTTGACCACAATGTACAACCATGATTTGGCCCACTAGATGCATGAATCTCAATCAATTGAAATCGCAATCTGAGAGCTTTGTCAAGGTTGGTGTCGAACAAGGAGATGACATCCTTGACCAAGTGTTGTCGCTGATAACCAATTGACCCACAACTCTTGATTTGTCATTGCCAAAATCAAGGTGTGCCCATTCCAATTGCCAATAAAAGTGAGCAGTTCGACTGTTTCTTGGTCAAGACCTGTCGCAAGGACATCCACAAACGTCGTCGGATTGCTCCTAATCACTATCTTGACCGTCTCTTCAAATTGACAAGTGATGCCATTTTCATCATGTTTTAGAAGCTAGTAGTTGGTTTTTTAGTCTATGGGTCTTGTGTGGGACAGTATGAAGCCCATACATCTAGGCTCGTGACATGGTATTAGCCATGGTAAGCCCATCAGCCCACATGTTGAAGAATAGTTTATTTCATTAGTTCCAAATCAACTATAAGTCCACAAAATTTTAAAGCTCCATAGAGATGCTGCATGCCCAGAACAGAGCAAGGTTGTCAACAGATGAAGTCAGCATGCACAAGTTCTTGTTACAATTATTTGTTGAAACTTTCTTCCATTGAACCATGATAATATTAGAGGCACCTACTTTATTATGGTTGTCAAGACTCATGGATTTTTAACAATTGGTTACATGACGTGGACCAATTATCTAAACAAGTAGGTTTTTCAGATGATAAGAAAGTAAGGTTTGCCAAGATGAAACTCATTTGTAGAGCTATGGATTACTGGAGCGATATTGAGAATCTTCATTTTAGATTTTACAAGCTTGCCATAACTGATTGGGATGAAAGGAAAAATATCTATTTTAATTCAATTGAAAGAAATATCTACTCCAATCACATCAGATGGTTTTTTTAGATCAAAGAAATAGTCGGGGGCAAGGGAGCAAACAGTCAGTAACACAATTTATAGAAAGCAAAATGAGTGTTCATGCAATACCCCTAAGCCACTCTAGCAGAGCTTGCCATGGAACAAACCTTAGCAAATCTTGCAAAAGCCTTTCAAGACTTTTTTTTTAATAATATTTTTAATAGAACTTTCTTCTTTGGACTTGAGTCATTGGAAGCGTCAAGGACGACATAGGTAGCAACGAACTTAAAACTTCATTCAAAGACAATGCTGGTATTGAGACCGTGGTGATGAGGAAACATCAAGTACCACTTGAACCTAGTGTTGAAAGCGAAGAACAAGTACCAACAAATTTTGTCTCAATGTTCATGTGACAAAAAAGAAAATACCGTAGAGCCTAAACAAGTTGAAATATTTGAACCATGTGTAATAAACTTAATTCAGCCTCTAGAAGAGTCAGAAATGTTACTTACCACTAGAAATTTCTCATTTGTTGATGAGGAGAGAGTTAAACTAGAGAGCAACAAATTGGTGGGTACACATTGTTGTGAAAAGTGAGTTTGATGCATCTAATATTGATCATCCCTCTATGTTGCATGAAGTGAAATAGCTTGATGACGTGAAAAAGTTTGATTCAAATCTCTCTGAGGATTGGGATAAGGCTGTCACATTTGCAACACTGATTTTACCCATTGATTTTATTATTCCAAATAAATTTAATGATATGGTAGAACACAAGCCATCTTTATTCTTTTGTTGCCAGCTTCACATGCCTAAATTCTTATGATGCAGAAGCAAAAAGAAAATTCTATTTAATTTAGAAGTCAATTGGATTTTATTTGAGGTCTTATTATTATTTTTTGCTCAAAATTTGAGTTCTTATTAGTTAACTAAGTTATTAGTAATTTATTTAATTTCCTAAAGTCAAGGATATTCTTGTGATTCACTAATTGGGATTTCTTAAGTCAATTAGAATTTTGGTTTAGTCCTAGTAGTCTATATAAGGATGCTATTGTATTCCTATGGGGACAAGTTTATATGAATAGAATTTCAGTTGGAACTTTTTCTATTGTCCTAGTGCTGAATCTAGCCAACCCTAGGTGTTGATTCCTAGGTTTTTTTTTTTTTTTTTTTTTTTTTTTTTTTGGGTTCTGATTCCTAGGTTTTTTTTATTTCTTTGTTCAATTTTGTTGTTGCATCTGTTTTGGTTTTGTTCTGCATTAATTTAGGTGTCTGATTTCTCTCATTTAAATTTTCTTGTATTTATATATCAAATTTCAGTTTTCATGGAGTTTCGTTCAGAGGCAATTATTTGTCTTTTTAGTCTAAATAGTTTCCAATTTGTTTTTGTAGGTGACAGCTGTGAAATTTTCACTATCCTCAGGCAGTCAGAATCAAAAGCAAGAGTCCGTTTTGGCCAAACCACTTAAGGATCAAGCTTTTGCTAGTCCTGATAAAGTGGCAGAAATTGTTCAGAAGGTATGTCATGTACCTTTGGTTGATTTATGATAGCTTGATTGGAAGTGGTGTGAAGAAATTACATATACGAGGAACCTTCTTTAAAATATTCCTCATTTTTGCTTTTTAAATGTGTTAAGGACATATTTTGTGTAATTGGCTAATCCTTTGACAAAACGCACTTTATTTGTATTTGGGTAGATCTAGGATGTATTTAATACTTCAAGGAACATGTTGTTCAAGTCTAGTATTAAAGCCATGAAGATTGGACCAAGAAACAAGTGAAGAAAAGCTATTCAAGAAGGCTGGACAGATAGCTCGACACCTGTGGACAGATATCCCGACAGCTGCCCGACACCTCTCGACAGCTAGCTACTATCGAGCTCTTAAGGTGTTTTCTTATCGCAATCTCGACACTTCCCTCGACACTTGGTGGATCGATCGAGAAAGCTCCTGTCCCCTTGACAGATTGTCGACACCTCCTCGACACCTGCTATCTATCGAGGATTAAATCTCGACACCTCCCGATCGATCGAGGTATCTATCGAGGTTACGGGATTTCAAATTTCCAGATCTGATTTTTGGGCCAGGCTTTTGTATTTGTGTAGGGTTTCTTTTCTCACAACCCTAGACCTATATAAGGCTTATTTTAGAGGCCATCACATAAAAAAAGAATAAGTGAATACAAGGAGAACATATTCAAAAGGTTATTCTCTCTAAAAGAAGCTACTGTGTCTTTACGCCTTAGGGTTTTGTAACCAAGTGCTTCTTGATCTTCATTGTTGATGAAGTGAAGAACTTTGCAGCCAACATTCTTCTTCCTTAAGTTGGTGAGTGAGTCACGTACTGAGATTCGTGCAAAGGAGTTAGTCACGTATTGGGATTCGTGCATCAAAGGGTGACGTTCATATATTGAAGAGTTCAGAGGTTCTGAAGTGGTAGAAGGTTTCTGCTGTGAGTTCATCTACGGGGATTGTAGAGTCTAGGGACAAAGGTTTTGTACTAGATCTGGAACTTCTCTTTACTATAGTGGATTGCTTTTTGGGAAGGTTTCCCCCCAGGATTTTTACTGTGAAACTGGTTGGTTTCATTGGTTTTCCTGGGTCATCATATCTTGTCTTATTTATTTTTCCGCTGCATGATTTTGACATGATATTGATGTTTGTTTGTTTTAACAAGTTTGATTCATAATAAATCTAATTAACTACTTGGGTTTAAAACTTGTTAATTCTATCAACTGGGGTCTAAATTTCCCAACAAAATGGGAAACCATTGCAAGATGATAAATGATCAATTCTTTTCAACCTGCCAACAAAAAAAGGCTTTTCAACCATGTACTGATGCAAGCGATAGATCTTGTATTAAATGATTGATTTAACATGTTAATTTTGAGTATCATATTATTTGGTATTCAGATTTTTATTGTTTATGTTTAAGTTTTTAAGGCTCACATGTATTGAGTTTGTATTTCTGGAACAGGTGAGTGCTGCTATTCAGCAAGAGTTACCAACAGTAATAGAAAAGATGAAGCTTTATCTGCAGAATCCATCAACCCGAACAATTCTTTTCAAACCAATGAAGTAAGTTATGGTGTAGAATTTGCAATTTTAATGTGAATGGTTAAGCTGATTCAATTTTGGTCTTATTTTAGTTGAGTTTTTTGAACCTAATGTTGAGTTCATTGGCAAAACTCATTGTTTCAAGTTTCATGCATGCATGAAAAAATTACAGAAGTCTTTTTCTGTTTGAAGCCTACCTGGTTTAGGAGTCTCTTAAGTATTCTCAAATGATTAGAATTCTAGTCGTTGCAATTTCATTCTTTTAATACATACTGGCCTAGTAAATTATGCGACATAAGTGGTTTTCTTTAACTACATATTAATCCATGGAATAATTAGGATCATCCGCACTAATGTCTCTGAGCCTGGTAGTTGTTACTTATGCTCTTCACCCTTATAGCTGATAATTCAACCAAATAATTTATTCTAGTTTAGTGCACTCTTAATTATCCTTTTTTTTTCGTTTTTTGTTTTTGTTTTTGGGTAATGCAGGACAAACATTGTGGAAGCCCATGTACAAGTACAATCCCTGTTAAAAGCAGAATACTCCCCGGAAGAAATTCAAAGCATCATCAATATGGTGTCCATACAGGATCTGCAAGCACAACTTGATAATCTCCTGTAAGGTGTTCGTGAAGTCCATTGAGCTAGTTAATGCCAACTCTTTTCATCAATAAGGTGAGCTTTACCTTAAAGAGCAGTTTTAGGTCTGCCACTATAGTTTCTTGAGGTTTCTGATCGATTTATAGTGAATTATGAAATATAGATGTATCAGGAGGTGTAGCTTTATTTTATAGAATCCGTATCAATTTGTATTTTTTTGTTGGGGGTTGGAGATTCTATGTTGTTTAAAATCTTCATTAGTTATTCTTTCATATATTAATGTTGCTTATGATAATGCTTGGATGATGATTTTGTCAATAAGGAGATGATGATTAATTTTGTTGCTTCGAGTTTGTCTACATAACATTAAACGTATGCAATTTGACGGTAGAATAACTTTTTACATCTGAATTTGACAACTGAAGTGTGCACAAGGGTCAGCTAATATATTTTTCCTGACAACTAGAATAGAACAACTCGTCACCGTATATAAAGATCTCATTATGATAAGATTAGACTGTCTTCGGAACTGCAATATAATTTTGTTGAAAAAGGAAAAAAAAGGAATCTTCTTTTAACCAGGCATAGGATTACGTCGTCTTGGAGCCAATCTACCAATCAGCTCGTCCACACACATCAATACGCTTTATAGGATAAGCAGTTCACTTTCTAATTAGAACAAGAGTGATGTTAGGAATACTAGAAATTTTACTATATAGAGTTTATAAATTTATGTTTTATCAATCACAAAAACAATTCAACCATTCATTTATTAGCTATTTTAAGGCCCACTAATTGTATTCATTGTTACATAAGTTTAGAGGTTTTATGGAAAAGTTGCAGTTGCTTTAGCATCCATTAAAAAAAAAAAAAAAAAAGAAGAAGAAGAAGAAGAAGAAAGTGTATGTCCACTTGTACAACCACATCATGTAAAACATATTTTTATTGTATATGTTAGGTTCTAAGGTCTTAGGATTTTATGTATTTAGAACTCTAATTTGTAATATTGGCAAACCATGATCAAAACATTGTATTTAGTCTTGTTTAGGCTTGCTCAAAGTTGGTTTATTATTGTACAGTTGGAATCGAGTGGCTGCAGAAGTACTTGGGACTTTTGGCCTGGCTCGATCGATCGAAGAATAGACTCGATCGATCGAAAATCGCACAGGTTGATTATTCTGCAGAATTTCCAACTCAGCCCTACTTCATTAAACGTTTAGGGTTTTATGTTTTTACCCTAGGTATATAAACAAAACCCTAGCCACGTTTTTGAAGGTTGTCCATATTGTTTTGTTGCTCATATTTGCTGTTTGTGTGAATCTCTTGTGAGATCTTTAAGGAGCTTTCCTTCACATAAACTTAGGGTTGTCAATATCTTGATGATCAACATAGTTGCAACCATTGGAATTTAAAAGAAAAGCAAGCGGGGAGCTTGTAGCTGATTGAAGAATTCAAGAAAGAAGTAGTCCGTGGATTCGGAGCCTGCGCGTGGTCGTGTCAGGAAGTTCGTACTGGTGGGTAGCATTAGGAAGTCGAGCGGGGAGCTTGTAGTCCTTTTGTAAGAACTTCAATTCTTTCATAGTGAATTCTGTTATACCTTGAGGATCGGTGGGTCAAATCCTCCCTAGGTTTTTACCGTGTGGTTTCCTGGGTGATCATATCTTGTGTTCATTTATTTTCCGCTGCATTAATATTCTTGATATGATTGTTTGGATTGTTTTAACCTAGAATTGCTTAATTTAACTAAGTAACAACTTGGCTAATTAACTAGGCTACGCAATCTGTGTGTTTAAGGGGTCTAAATTCCCATCAAGTGGTATCAGAGCAGGTAGCTCTTTTTGTTTGAGATTTTTAATCTCTGAGCTGATCCTTGACCCCTGTTGTCATGGAGCATGGACACTCTCTGTTTGTTCCTCCTCATTTTGATGGGAACAACTATGCTTATTGGAAAGTAAGGATGAAAGCATTCCTGAAATCCATTGATGAAAGGGTTTGGAATTCCGTTGAATACGGATGGGTGAAACCCGCTACTCCTGTGAGTAAGTGGCAAACTTCTGAAAAAGAAGCAGCAAGCTTCAATAGCAAAGCTATGAATGCCATCTTTAATGCTGTTTCTATGGAGGAATTTAAGAGGATCTCTAATGTTGAGGTTGCTCATATTGCCTGGAAAATCCTCCAAACTGTGCATGAAGGCACAAAGGCAGTTAAGATTAATAAATTGCAACAATTGACTTCTAGATTTGAAAGCATTAGAATGTCTGATGATAAATCTTTTGACGAATTCTATGCTAAATTAAATGATATTGTCAATTCTGCTTTTAATTTGGGTGAAATCTATGATCAACCTAAAATTGTTAGGAAGATTCTTAGATCTTTAATTGAAGACTTTAGACCCAAAGTGACTGCCATCACTGAAAGCAAGGATGTGGACTCCATCCCTGTTGATAAGCTTGTAGGATCTCTTCAATCCTATGAGTCTGACCTACCTAAAGTGAACAAATCCAAATCAATGGCTCTTAAGTCAGTTGATGATGTTGAGGGTGGTGGATTTGATGATGAGCTCTCTGCTACAGAGATTGCCTATCTTGCCAAAAACTTTAAGAACTTTCTGAGGAATACAAATAGAAAGGCAAGAGGTACTTACACTGTTGAACCTAGAAATTTTAGGAAGAATGATCCCATTAAGGTTAACAATTTTGAAAAACCTAGAGAAAATTTTGGTCAATCTTCTAATAACTCTTTGGGTCCTCAGTGTTTTGGCTGTCAAGGGTATGGTCATGTGAAATCTGAATGTCCTACATTCTTGAGGAATAAGGGTAAAGCTATGGCTGTAACCCTTAGTGATAATGAGGTTTCTGATGATGAGTCCGGTGGTGACGAGGATGGAAACTTCATTGCTTTCACGGCTACTGCTATAGTCAATGAAAGCATATCTGCAGAGGAGAACCCTTCTGATGGGAAACTCTCTGAAGATGCAGATCTTCAAGAGGCCTATAACAAACTTTGCAAAGTTGCTGCAAAGGATGCTATGAAAGTTGAACTTGGCCTAAAGAAAATTGATTCTCTTGAGCTTGAAAAGAGAAATTTGCTTGTTAAACTGTTTGATGCTAATAAACTTTTGAATAATGTTAAATCTGAGAACATGCTTTTGCTTGATAAAGTTAGAATTTTGGAACATGATTTATCTGTTGCTAGATCTGCTAGTTCTAAACTTGATCACATGCTGAATGTTCAAAAGTCTCCTGCTGATAAAACTGGGTTAGGATATGTTGAAAGCATTTTTGATTCTGGACCACATTCCACTACTTTTGTTCCTTCCTCTTCTTCTGAACCTTCTGTGAGTGAGGTTGTGAGTGAAACTGTCAAACCACCTGTGAGTGAGATAGTTAAACCCGTAGAAGTTTCACCACCTAAGAAGATTAGGGTAGATTTAAGAGAATCTAAACCTAAGGAGCCTACCAAATCTAAGGACAAGATGCATGGTAAACCTGCTTGGGTTTGTCATTATTGTGGTAAGTCTGGACACATTCGTCCTAACTGTTACAAGCTTCAAGCTGATAAGAGAGCAAATAAACCAAAAGTGCCTGTGCCTCAAGCACAAGATCCTATGGCACTAATTGGTGAATTGGTAAAGGTGTTAAACCTTTATTCCAATCCTGGAGTTGGGAATCACTCAAATGTGAATAAGAACTCCAATGCTCGTGGTGCATCTAAAAAGTTTTGGATGCAAAAGACTCGAACTAACTGAGTCTTTCTGCCATGGTCCTTGTGCTTAATTGCTCTATTCTTTGGTGACCATTGTTCTTTGGTTTTTGTGTTTCTTTTGTTCTAGGACTTGCATTGCATTACATTCATGCATTTCATTCTAGGATTTATTTGTTTTCTCTTTTAATAATAATAATAATAATAAAAATAAAAAAAAAAAGGAAAAGGAGAAAGCAAAAATTATGTTAGACACTATTTTTCTTGATTTTTGAAAAACAAGGTTGGTCTATCTTTTGACACATGTCATGTTCTGTGTACCTTGTTTAATGTTGATGAGCTTAAATATTGCACTTGACTAGTTAAAGCTTTATAGTGCATGTTGTGTGGGAAAGATGTTTGTGGTTATTAATCACTTTGTCTTGATCTTGAAGTCACATGTTATTTGACTGTCGGACTTGATCCTTTTGAGAAAGGCATAAATAACCATCTCACCACTGTTCACTAGTCAATCATGAACACCTTAGTGCATATCATAAGATTTTGTGCTCGAGAAAGTGTAGCACATGCACAAAAAGAACATAAGGTGTAGCCTCTTTAAATGCTTAATGCTTAAAACTAGTGTGTACTATTAGGCTTGATGCCAATTCACTTAATTCAAACCGGTGTGTACTATTAGGCTTTATGCCAAATTTCACCTAAATAATGGGGCAAAAATACAAGAAACTTACATGATTGCAAGCTTTTGTTCTAGGAGATGTGGGAGTTATAGGATGTAACTCTTTAGGTGATAGTCTCTTTTAAATTCTATGTGATGAATTGTGTAGACTTTGTGTTTGATTACTATTCACATATCACCTCACATGTATCTCAAGTTTTTGCTAGTATCACACACTACACAAGTTACTCTTTGTTAAACACTGTACATGCTAGTGTGTGTTTTTGGTCTGACCAACCAAGTTTGAAATTGTCTTGAGATTTGTGCACAACATATTTGTTGCTTGAGAATATTCAAAGGAAGAATGATTGAAACTTGTTTTTGAGAAAATTGGGTTTAAAATTTTGGGTTTTTGAAAAAGCATTCCATCTCATACTCATGCATTTTATTTCTGTAATTTAATGCTTTAAGGAGTCGTTTTTCAAAATTTGGTTTGTCTTTCAAAACTGTGATTTTTCTCAAAATTTAGTGAGCCTCTGCCCATTTCGATCGATCCAGTCTGATTTTCGATCAATCGAAAAAGTGCTTTCATTTGTCTCAAAATGACTGTGTGTTTCGATCAATCGAATCTGACTTTCGATCAATCGAAAAAGTGCTTTCATTTGTCTCAAAATGACTGTGTGTTTCGATCAATCGAATCTGATTTTCGATCGATCGAACATCGTGAAAAAGCTTTTTAAAAGGTACTTTTCTGACTTTTTCAAAGTTCCTATTTCAAAAACTTTTCAAACCTTTTTCCTCTCTCCGCGTTGGCAAGCTCAAATCTGTGATTTTTGTCGTTTTCTTCCGAAGTTTTTGCATATTCTCTCTCTCCTCAAGCCGGTAAGACACTTCTGCCCTTCCTTTTGTTTTATTTTTCATCTTTTCATGCATATTTTCATGCATTTGGGGGCGATTTTCGCACTTTGCCATTTTTGGGATTTTCTGTTGATTCAAGCCTTATTTTATGAAATTGATCTTTGGGTTTTTGTGGGGACTCTTCATAAACATGATTATTACCTGTTAATTGGATCAATTTTGAGTTTGGTGAAAAATTGAAAAATCTAGAGTTTGTTCTTGATCCGAATTGGGGCTTTTGTTAAATTGGGAAGAATTTGATGAAATTGGCTTGTTGTGTAGTTGTAATTAAGCATTATAATCTATGTAATGTGTTTTATATTGCTCAATTCATCTTTTTGGTAAAAATTTCAACAAGTGGTTTTCAATTTTTGGGATTTTTGATAAAAAATTCCATGTTCAAGCCAATTTTGTCAATTCAATCTCAATTGAACTTATTTGTTTACTGCATTAGATCATGCATTACAACATTATTAATGTTCATGCATCATATAGATTTTTGTTCTATATTTTTTATTGTGCTAATTTGCAGTCTGCCATTGGTTCTGTTTTCTCTTGTTCTTTTGGTTTTTCACTTTGTGTCTCTGTCCTTTCCTTAGCACTATGCCTAGGAAAACTAGAGCCCATAGGAATGTTCCCTCACCTTCTCCTTCACCCCCTCCATCCTATGATCGTGAGAAGTTTTCGAGTGAGGAAAACCAAGAGATTTATGAGAAGCTGAATGTTAGGAGAAAGATTTGGGCTGAGCGTTCTGTTCACTTAGATGAACTTGATCCTGCCATTAGGGCAAACTTTGAGCGTAGGGGCTGGTTACCCTTGGTGGATGTTTCTGATCCTCCTCCACCTTCTGCCTTGATTAGAGAGTTCTATTCGAACATCTCTATCCGCATCTATGATTCCAACACTCTAGTTAAGAGTTGGATACGAGGCGTAGAGTACTCCATTACTCCTGAGGTAGTGGCTGATGCTCTAGGGGTACCATTGGTTCGACATCCTGTCTATCCATATGACGTGTCTCCCAAGATTAGTGATGTCTTGTCTTACATCACTGGGACTACTGTCCAGTGGGGTTCTGATCCTCGGATCACTTCTGCTGAGCTCTCCGGGTTACACTATCTCTTCTTTAGGATAGCGTGTCATTCTATCTGGCCCATTTCTCATGTTCACACCATTCCTCTTGAGAGGTGTGTATTTTTGTACGCTCTGGTTACTGATGCTCCTATTAGTTTTCCCCATCTTTTTCTTCGTTCTTTGAACGATGTTTATAGGAGTTCATCTTCTGCTCATGCTCTTGTACATCCTATTTTCATTCATAGGATTCTCCTTCATCTTGATCTTGGTGGCTTCCCTTCCTCTGAGCCCGTTCATGTTATTGCTCCTACAGGTGCGTCTTTTCTTAGACAAAGGGCTGCTCATCTTCGAGCTGGTTCTAAACACCCTAGGTCTGAGCCCTCTAGTAGCGCACCTCCTCCTTCTTCTTCTGCAGGTCTTGCTGGTGAGGATGTTCCTGATCCAGTTGGTGATGATGCTGCTGCTGCTGATGTTCCTCCACCTCCTTCGGCCGACTTCGATGTTCGTCGTACTTTGGAGACTGTCATGACCGTTCAGGCGGCTCATGGACAGATTTTGGTGGACTTCCTAGATGAGTTTCGTGCTCTACGAGCTGATTTGGCGCGTCTTCATTCACCCTCACCACCTCCTTTTGATGGCGACCTGTGGTTGCCCTTTGGCATTCCGTCACAAAAAGGGGGAGTGGAGTTTTGACTGACTTGTAGAGGAGTTTTTGTAGTTAGGGGGAGACTTTTTGAGACTTTTTGTTTTGAGGAGCTTGTGGAGTTTTTTAGATTGTATCTAGGTGCTTCACTTTGTATATCTTTTTTTTGGGATATTCATGTTTGGGGGAGTAACATTGATTGATATACATGTTATTTTTGTTGATTCTTGTTGCTTTATGATTCACTGTTTATTGATTTATATTTATGAGTTGATCATTCTTATATGTCTTTATTTTGTGTTGTGTGAATCTTACAAGAATGTTATACCTGTTGTTTTACTCTTTTCTGTCACACATGCGTTTATGCGTTTGTTGAGTATTTCAGGAATATACAGGTTGATTCAACTAAGCTGCTGTCTACACTTGCAACTGATAGATAGTAGTTAGGCTGAATTTGATTTTATGAGCATTATCTTTGTAAAGGGCTTTTACTTATAAAACTTTGAGCTGTTAATTATGGTTTTGTCACGGATTGCCAAAGGGGGAGTTTGTTAGGTTCTAAGGTCTTAGGATTTTATGTATTTAGAACTCTAATTTGTAATATTGGCAAACCATGATCAAAACATTGTATTTAGTCTTGTTTAGGCTTGCTCAAAGTTGGTTTATTATTGTACAGTTGGAATCGAGTGGCTGCAGAAGTACTTGGGACTTTTGGCCTGGCTCGATCGATCGAAAATCGCACAGGTTGATTATTCTGCAGAATTTCCAACTCAGCCCTACCTCATTAAACGTTTAGGGTTTTGTGTTTTTACCCTAGGTATATAAACTAAACCCTAGCCACGTTTTTGAAGGTTGTCCATATTGTTTTGTTGCTCATATTTGCTGTTTGTGTGAATCTCTTGTGAGATCTTTGAGGAGCTTTCCTTCACATAAACTTAGGGTTGTCAATATCTTGATGATCAACATAGTTGCAACCATTGGAACTTAAAAGAAAAGCAAGCGGGGAGCTTGTAGCTGATTGAAGAATTCAAGAAAGAAGTAGTCCGTGGATTCGGAGCCTGCGCGTGGTCGTGTCAGGAAGTTCGTACTGGTGGGTAGCATTAGGAAGTCGAGCGGGGAGCTTGTAGTCCTTTTGTAAGAACTTCAATTCTTTCATAGTGAATTCTGTTATGCCTTGAGGATCGGTGGGTCAAATCCTCCCCAGGTTTTTACCGTGTGGTTTCCTGGGTGATCATATCTTGTGTTCATTTATTTTCCGCTGCATTAATATTCTTGATATGATTGTTTGGATTGTTTTAACCTAGAATTGCTTAATTTGACTAAGTAACAACTTGGCTAATTAACTAGGCTACGCAATCTGTGTGTTTAAGGGGTCTAAATTTCCATCAGTATATTATATTATATCATATGATTTAGACTAGAGTTCATATAATATTAATTTATTGTGAATATTATGTTATTGAGTCAATAACTAAATGACTTTCTGATATAGTTTTAAAATTCACATATAGTGTGCTAAAGGTCTCATAATTTTACATGGAAGAAATTTGTGTTTAGATTGATTTTAGTCCAAAACTTATATAATTATTTTTTTTAGAGTGAAACAACTTATATAAATTTATGTTACTTTTGAGGGTGTAAATTAAAACAATTTAGGAAGGTCATAATTTTAATAATTTTTTTTAATATTTACAGTTTAGTTTTGAACCACCCAAAATTATATAGGGAATTATGTAATTTCCTTAGTTTTTAATAAATGATAGTCACTTTATGAAAGAAGAATACAGTCACTTCCTATAGAGGGAAATAGCTTCCTATCGAAAGAAATAACCATTCGATGCAATCATGACTGATAAGACTAAACTTCTATTTTAGGGTAATAAACAAACTTAGGGGAATGAGATCATCTTAAACATTAGGGCAGAAAACCAAGTCTATGATGAATGGGGTACATCCTGCATAGATGCATCCCCATGCCTTGAACTTGAAGAGAGACTTTTGTTGTCATCATGACCACATCATATGTTCCTTCAATGGAATTCCTTGAGTGGATTTGCATATCATCAATACTAGGAGAAGGTTCATAAATGTTGGGACTTGCTACAACATGTACCCTTGATTCTTCTTTCTGAAATGAATGTGGATCTTTCTTGTCAAAATGTTTTGCCATTTCAACTAATTTGGACCAATAGGAGTTGGCAGGATTGTTGTTGCCCAAATTTGACCAATGTGAGTAAAAGAAGTTAGAAACATTAACCAAGAGTGAGACCACGGAAGTGATTCCTGCAATGAGGAAGAGGCCCCTGAAGTTGTCCACACCAAGACTAGGACCATGTGAAGAGATTGTGGCACTTTGATCTTCACAAGTAGTTTGACTTCCAAAGTACTTCCGCTCGATAGCTCCAATTTTATCTCTATCTTGAGTGACGTTCAAGATTGCTCTCGAAATGTGAGGGACTAAAGGGGATCCTTGTCGGAAGGCCTGAAGAAACAAGTTACAAAATTATAGCATTCTTTTAAAATAATGCAATGACATTCTTTATTGCATTCTTAAAATTAAAAGAATAATTCAGGGTGGTTTTTTTTTTTTTTTTTGGGGGGGGGGGGGGGGGAGAGAGAGAGACTCACAATGCCAAATCCATCAGTTTTGTAGGTGGGTCCAACCATAGTATACCTAGAACAATACTTTGCAAGGAAGAGCTTGATATAGGGGATTTCATCAAAAATAGCCGCAACCCCACCATTGTGGGTTCCTTTTGACCTTCATGATACCCCTCAAAGGTCAAATATGGCTTCAATTGGGATTCATGGAAATCTAATTGTTTTATCAGAAATCCCTCAACAAAGGAATGCTTTTGATATCCAACAAAATAACCATTATTTTTAATATCTTTTACGTCAACAAATGTAGGCTGCAATCTCTGTACTGTTAATATTGATGTTAGGCTTGCCGTATAACTTTGAGTCAGGATGAGTACAACAGAAATCCATATGATTAGCACAAATCTTGACCAATTGTTTACCACTTTCTCCCCTACAAGTACCATAAATTATTTTTAATATTAACATGCATAATGAATATCCATGTTTTGAATTCAAACAAACCACAGAGAGAGAATAAAATTTTTGGAAAAAATACACAAAACCGTATGTGATTTCTACGTAAACAAAAATCCCCTTGAGGTTTTGAGTATAACACTTAATCCTCATTAATATTGCTTTGTGTGTAAACCATTAATTGGCTAATATCAAAACCCCACTTTGGTAATGCTTTATGTGAAAATGAATCCCTAAATTTGGACACATGTCATCACATGAGCAACTCACTATTTAGTTTCATGGGTATTTAATGGTTTACACACAAAATAATACCATGTAGGGGTTAAGTGTTACATTTTCTATGCTTTGTGAAGATATCACAATGGGGTTTTATATACTTCTTCCTAATATCTTCTAGAGGGTTGAAGAAAATTTACTGTGAGCGAAGGCCAATGTTGAGAAGGAGAACCAAAAAATCAAGCCAAGTTGTTGATTTGGAGGACCTCTAAACTCAGTGTTTACATGGTGTTCAAGAACCCATATTACCAAACCTGTAAAGATGAATGATGCCCCAATTGTTAACCATAGATTAATGCTTAGTGGCTTTAAGAAAATCCACAAGTTTTTGTTCTCATCATCTTTCACCAAAACCACCATTGACACGCCTGATTCTGTATAAGGCAAAGTGAAATCAACATACAATGAGCGATTAGCAACAATTGTTGTGTCTCCAACAACAGCATCGTAAACCTGCATTTAGAGAGAGAATAATGAGTCTATGGACTTTAAGAAACATTAAATGAGGTAACTAATTGACACCCACCTAAAGTGAATAAAATTCTTATGTCCTACTTTGACTATTCTATGTTATGCTTCACCAATCATAAGCCTAGCACATGTTTTCACCTTCCCTTTTTCTTGTAAAGTAACCAAAATTTAAAATAGAAAAAAAAAATCAGCAATATGACATGTAAAATAAAAAAAAAAAAATATTTAGATGATATATTGCAATTGGTGGAGTATAAAATGAAATCCTCAAAGGGAAATGAAGGATGAGTAATACTACAATCATAAACTTTTTTATAACATTTTTACAAACTGTTAAAATGAGAAATTTTTAGTGGTTCTTCATATGGGCCTACCACTTACATTATTTTTTTACTTACTAATAATCACTTACCACATTAGTAATTTGTAAAAAAAATTGTAAAAAAGTTTGTAACTCTAGCATTTTTCCATAAAGGATTTTATTCACCTAGAGGCATCTGCAAGAAGAAAAACCTTGGGAGAAAAAAACTCACCTGGTTTTTAATTTGATAAAGAAGTTGATCGTATGTCCCATTAATTTGCCTATGTTTATTCATGTAGGGAATAAATTCATGAGGAAGGGGAAAAGGTAATGCTTCTTGTACAGCATAGAACATATCAATGCAGAACCCCGATATGCTTGGCTTATCGTCAGTAGGAGAATGCCATTCCATTTTTATGAATTCCTTAGACATAGATGTCACTGGAACCCCAATCCTTAACTTTGGCGGCTGCTCTGTTGTGTCTCCTGGCCAGATAGGTTGTTTAAGTTTGTCCTTTGATGTTGAGTATGCCCTTTCACTAGTGCCATTCAAATATTTTGAAAATCCTCTTTGTCGGGTCCAATATCCGATAATCCTCTCAGTTTTTCCTATCACATTGAATAGTTCAAAGGTTGAAGGCTCTAACTACCCCTTAACCAAATGAAAATTCCCGCTTAGGCCTTGAAATGTAGTACTTAGAATTGTATCGCGAAGCCTTGTACCCATTTCAAAAATGCCTAAAGCTGCAAGATCAACATTATTGTTGCTAGTATTTTGCTTCAAGAAGCTAGAATGCACCATGCTAGCCTTTTCTACTGCCATAGCCAATGCCCAGATTGTATCGTATGCCCATAATCCAAAAAAGTTTAAGCTAGTAATACTTTTGCTCTTTGTTCTAATTGAGGTTAAATTTCTCTTCCATTTCCTTTCAAAATCTCCAAGTTGTTTAGATGGGGGTAAGTATGGCCTGATTCCCAATACGCCTTGCATTGAGTCCATGACCTTTGAGCCCATAGGATCTAGCAATGATGATAGCCCTTCTGTGAGGATCCATGCATACCCTTCACTCATCATTCCTGCATTCTTTGCAAGTGCAAAGAGTTTGGAGCCAAGTGAAGCTGTCATGTGAACAAGGAATATTCTTGTACGATTTGCCTTTAACTTGTTAAGCTCTTCACTGATTTCAGTATTATTAGAAGATGGATGAATTTCACTTCTGTAAGAAACCTGAGTGCCAATCTCTTGTAAAGCATCCAACATATATGGAATTAAGCCATTGCCATATTCTGTGTCTTCATAAATGAGGACAATTTCCCACCAACCAAAGGCCTTAACAATGTCTACTATGGCTTTAACTTGTGCGGAGTCATCATGGGTTGTACGTATGAAAAACGGGTTCTTGGATGGAGAAAGAGAGGGACTTGTGGCTGAAAAGGAAATGATGGGAACCTGAGCTTTGCGGCCAAGTTCTATCACAAACCTAGCTTGTGCGGAGCTTTGAGGTCCTATAATGGCCTGCACTTCTTTATTCTTCATTAAATCCAATGCTGGATATCATTTCAACAGTGAAATGAATGACTTAGAAAGTGGAAAATTTACTTGCAAAGTTGCAAAGTTTAATAACAAAACTGATACTTTACGATATGCCAACATATGTCTATAAAAAGGTGAAGGTGCAAAATCAAAATGTTGATCAATTCTGAACTACAATTGTATCAGACTACATGATGAGAAGTTTGTATGTTAATACATGGAGCAAAATTCCCCACCGGCATCCTTTAAATTAAACTTGATATATGCAGCAATTCATGAGTTCCTACTTCCTAGTAATAAGTTGGATAAAAATCCTGTGTCCCACTTTGCATGTGAGTATTCCACTTCATGCTTCATTAACTGTAATAAACCAAATGTTTGAATTTATTTTATTTTATTTTTCATTTAAACTTTGGTTACTTTATAAGGGAAAATAATTTTGTGGTAGGTTATGATTAGTGAAAAATAAAGTAGAATACTAAGAGTGGACAATAGTCTTTAATTTTCACTTGCTTTAGTAGGGCCGACTGTACCATCTAAGACCCCCAAATGGAAGAAAGCTCACAAATTTTAATTAGTAGGATTGTTTCTTTAACTGTAAGAGTATTACTTAAGCCCCAACTATTACCCCACCCCCCAAAAAAAAAGAAAAAAAAAAAAGAAAGAAAGAATAAAGAACTCTATCGGGCTTGAGGAATAGAAAGGGAAAATGAATTTTTTTTTTTTTTTTTGGCTCGTGGGATGTGCTCTAAGTCTTGACTCTTCTTTTTCTTTAGGTGGGAGATTTAGAGTGTAGAACATATAATCCCCGCTATGAATAGCAACGGGATGGGTATGGGATGAGTTTTCTATTCCCCCATCCCTACTTGGTTGTCACTTTGGGGAATTTTTTTTTTTTTTTTGACCCAATCCTAGCAAGCATCTGTGTGTACCTACCTTCCCCATCTCGCTCTATTTTTTTGTTTTATAATATATTAAAATTTGATTTAAAATATATTATTCATTAAACTAAAATTCATTAGACATAAAAAAAGAAAATCAAGTTTTAACATTACAAAACCTTTTAGAAGCATAACAATACAATAATGCAAATATTTTAAAAAATAAAAATAATTCAAACATAACAATACAACAATTGAAATCTTAAACATAAAAATATAAATTCAATAATACAACAACAAAAAAATTTATAAATCTAAGTTTGAATGTTAAAGAACATACATATATAAGGGCACTCTTCTCCCCGAACCCACCCTGTAGAATGCCTGTTTCTAGTGTGATTTGTTGGTTTATTTTCGTTATTTTTTTTTCCGTATTTTTAAGTTAAAAGAGTTAGGGTTTTTTATTAAAAAAATTTTGAAGGATACATTGCCGACCATGTGGCATAAAAAATAATATTTTAATATTAACATTAGTCAAATTAGCTTTTTCCATCAATCAATTAATAAGAGGGACTATTTTGACATATTATCAAAAAGTTAGCCACTAATATGACATATAGACCAAGGATTAGGGATCAAAATAGTAATTAACCCTACATTTTATAAATTTCTATTACTTTACACCATAGTTATGAATAGTTACAAATACCATTCCATTCCATCCGAAACGGTTGGAATCTTCCATTCCAGTTAGTTAACAGGTGGTCAGTTTAATCGAAAATTGTACCATATTCTAAAAAACCGAAAACATGTGGTTCAACTGGAGAAATCGCAAATCGGGTTGGTTCGACCGGTATGGGATGGTTCAGACTATTGTCAAATATAGTTGTTTTTTGGAAAACGCAGTCGCCTCACCTCTAAACTGCACACTTCGGAAGTTATTTTCTGCCATATATTCCTTCGGGTTGATGAAATAACAAAGAACAACCCATTGATTTTTCTTTGTAGCAGAGGAAGATCAAATATGAATAAAAGAAAAACACCATATAAGTCCATAACAATGAGAGAGAGATTTGATGACAATGAAATCTCAAAATCCAAACCCTCACAGAGAATCCTTACATAACACGTTCCTCTTTTCTTAAAGAAATGAGATCTAGGCCTACAACCTTCATCATTGAAGAAATGAACCCTAAGGCAGCAAGCACCATTTCAGTATTTTACCATATTTATTTGTACTATAAATATAGATAATAAGTTGGTCTGTTGGTGGTAGCCGATCAAAGACAATAGTGTTAAAGGGAAAGAAAGAAGTAGGGGCATATGGGTTACGTGAGGATATTCCTCGTTTCATTTTGCTTTTGGTTATAGAATTTTTCTATTAATGTATAGTGATTCTCTTTTTTTTTTTTTTTTAAAGAGGAAAATCTATAGTGATTCCTAGTTGCCAGTTGTTGGCCATTCCACACAACAAAAATTTAGCATAAATTTTACAAATGGCATAAATAAAAACCACTTACAAACAAGGAAGTCGATACTGTACCATACCGGCCGGTATGGCCGGAATTCTTCATACCGGTCGATGAACCGATATTGAAACACCTTCAAAATGTACTGCTCAAGATACCGGCATATATCGGACAATACCGGCCGTACCGGAGTATACCAGACGTTTCAGCCGGAAAAGAGAAATTCGGCCGGTACAAAAACTAAAAGGAAAAATAGAAGAAATGCATGATTTGAACAAACCCCAGTGCAGCAAGTTGCCACCACATTGACATCGCCAATTAGATCTTCTTCTTCCTTTTTTTTCTTTTCTTCTTCTCGTATGTTGTCCTTCTCCACTGCTCTGATTTCTTCTCTTTTTTGCTTAACAATGAACATTGCTATGTGGTTTCTTTTTCTTTGAAATTTCCTAAGCCCTTTTACACGTGACTAGCCTTGGAAATGTTGAAAACTTATATTTTCTTTATAAAAGATGGGCTGAATGGTCCAGCCTTTACTTCTTTTTCAATTTTGAGCCCCACGTTATGTGATGCATTAATTGCATCACATCAATAGAACCTTTTAGTTTTTTTTTTTTTTTTTTTTTTGAGTAGCAACTTTTTAGTTTTCTTTGTACGCAATGAACAATTAAGTTTTCTGTTTTTTATATTGTGTTTTTTTTTTTTTTTTCCTTTGTATGCAATGAACAATTGAAATTGTGGGGGTATTGGGCCCGGGGTTCCATTACCTTTTTATATTTTTGGGTCTGTGGCCCAAGCCGAGAACGAAGAGTTGACCGAGGAGGGGAAATCTTGGTCTGAAGAGACAGTGGTAGTAAATAAAAGGGTTAGTTTTGGTCATGATGGCCCAAAAGGGTAGGCCAAGGATAAATGCATCCTTGGCTCACCAAAACCAAGGTTCGAAGAGGTAGTCTGTCATCCAGGATAACGTTCCAGGAAGTGCTGTTGGTGCGGATAAGCATTGCAGAGACATCAGACGAAGAGAAATCCTAAAATATCTTAGGAAAAAGCTGCTACCACCACATTAAATACTCTGTAGCTAACTTCCTAGCTGCATTAATGAGGAAAAGACCCCTGGACAGTGCAGCGTTGGCTGCCCCAACGCCCAGAGAGCTTGAAAGGGTGTCCGATGAGACAAGCACTCAAGTGGTAGCCTGGATGACCAACAAGCAGAGGGCCAAGATTTTCTAAAGAGAGCTATATAATGGAAGAAACACTCCACGGAAAAGGGGATCGAAAGACTGAGAGAAGAACATTGTAACATCAAGAACTGACTTTGTAATCAAACCTGAAAGAAAGATATAAGAACCAGTCTCCTCGGACTTTGCCGAGGACGTTTTTCTTTAGTTTAAACTTGCTTAGTTATACTATTTTGTCATCAAAACGTACTGAACTTGTTGTTTGATTAACTAAAACTCAGTTTTCCAATCCATTCTCTACAAATTCATTGTTTTGGGCTTTTGGGCCTAAGTCCATCCATTTGTTAGGCTAGGAACTCAAATCTGGTCTTTACAATTGACGCCGTCTGTGGGGATTACTGGTGTTATAGTAAATCCAATGCAGAGCGATGGTAGGTTTAGGTTTACACCAGATAGAATCTATGGGGTCTCAACGCCAAGATCACTTCCGTGATCTTGAACGGAGAAGGGACTAGGAGGGAAGTGTATATACTACCCATACCAGTAAGAGCCAATCTTGGGGTAAAAACCACGTCTCTCATGATGAGAATGCCAGAGCCATGCAGAAAGAAATTGATCACCTGAAGACAAGCTTGCGTCACGAGTAGTGAAAGTGAGCTCTATCTAATTCTAAATTCTCTTCTGATGGTGAGAGGATGACAGCTATAAACGCAGATCAAGGACTCCTCCTTGCGAGTCTTTCTCATATGATGAAGACTATCATCATGAGCACAGAAACAGAAATTCGTCCTCAGTAGGCCTGGGAAACGACACTATGAGTAAAGTACTCAACCAAATTTTCAGGTCACCTTTCACGCGCTGGATTGAGGGAGGGAGACTTCCTTAGCGGTTTACACAGCCCACATTCACCATGTGCAATGGCAGAACAGACCTTATAGAGCATGTTAGCCACTTCAATCAAGGGATGGTTGTACACTTTAAGAACGAGGCCTTGATGTGCAAGGTATTCCCATCCAGTTTGGGGCCTGTGACGATGATGTGGTTCGATGGTCTGAGGGCAGGTTCCATTGATTCCTTCAAGGAACTCACTCAAGTGTTTGGATCCCGCTTTATTACATGCAGCAGGGTCCTTCGACCTTTAGCTTCCTTGTTGTCTTTGTCCATGAGAGAATGAGAAACCCTGAAAACATATTCGAACAGATATTGGGAGATGTTCAATGAGATGGATGGCGATTTTGACGATGTTGCCATCAGCACTTTCAAGCTCGGCCTACCTGCCGAACATGGCTTAAGGTAGTCTTTAACTGGGAAATCCGTCACCAGTATACGCTAGCTCATGGATCGGATTGACAAGTATAAAAGGGTTGAAGAGGACCAGCAGCAAGACAAGGGAAAAGGCAAGGTTATCCCTCAGGAGAGGAGAGATTTCAAGTCGGACCGCTACAACAATAGTAGACCCCGGAGGGATTTCACTAGGCAGTTTGAGCCTACAGCTCCTCAAGTGGTTAACATTGTGTTCCAAGAACCGGTGCATCAAGTTTTGGAGAAGATCAAGAACGAGCCATACTTCAAGTGGCCGAACAAGATGAGTGGAGACCCTTTGAGGCGCAACCAAAGCCTTCATTCCCAGTACCACCAGGAGCAGGGACATACCACAGAGGACTGTCGAACACTTTGGAACCATCTGGAGCAACTGGTCAAAGAGGGGAGGTTGCAATAATTTCTATACCGGCCCAACGGACAAAGAGATCAATCAAGGTTAGGGGCTCAAGGGAATGCACCTTCACGGCCCTCGTTAGGTACAATCCATGTCATTTTTGCTGCACTAGGGAGAACTGGTTCTCACCATTCCAGGGTGATGTCTGTAGCTAGGCTACCGTCTGAGGACTCCAATTTCGAGTCGAAGAGAGCTACGATGGAGGTCCGACTGTCGTTGAGTTTCTCGGATGAGGACAAGATTGGAACCATCCAACTGCATGATGACGTTTTGGTGGTCACCCTTAGAATAAGGGGGTATGATGTGAAAAGAGTAATGGTATACTAAGGCAGTTGCGCAGAGATCATGTACCCTGACTTATATAAAGGACTGAACTTAAAACCTGAAGATCTAACAGCCTATGATTCACCTTTAGTAAGTTTTGACGGGAAAGTTGTTATCCCTAAGGGCTAAATAAGGTTGCCCGTTCAAACAGGTTCAGAGGTGGTGGAAGTGGACTTCATTGTGGTGGACGCATACTCCCCCTACATGGCCATTGTGGCCAGACAATGGCTTCATACCCTTGGGGCTATTTCTTCAACTTTGCATCAAAAGGTGAAGTATCCGTCAGGAGATCGGATTGAGGAGCTGGTGGGGAACCAATCCATGGCTAGGCAATGCCTTATGTCTGCAATTTTGCATCAACCAACAACAGAGTCCTCGGCCTCTGTTGAGGGAGGCTTATAGCAGTCAAAGTCTTTGGTATTACCTGTGAAGGATCCAGCCGAAGAGCCCAAATGTGAAGACTTAGAGAAATTTGCTGTAGGTAACGATCCAGAGAAGTTTTTTCAAGTTGGAGCTCAGCTACCACCTCAAGAGAAAGAGGAGTTGGTGGAATTTCTCAAAAGAAATGTTGATGTGTTCATTTGGAATGCTTACGAAGCTCCGGGAGTCGATCCGAGCTTCATTTTCCACCATTTGAACGTCAATCCATTTGTCATCCCCAGAAAGCAACCACCTCGGCGCTCCTCTAAGAATCATTCTGATACTGTCAAAGACGAGGTGATGAAGTTTAAGCAGGCTGGGGCTATTAAAGAATTGTTTTACCCTGAATGGTTAAAAAACACTGTAGTGGTAAAAAAGAAAAAAGAAAAGTGGCGGGTATGTGTGGATGATGACTAGGATGTTTGAGCCACAGTTAGGGAAAAACATTGAGATTTATATCGATGATATGGTGGTAAAGAGCAAGGCAGAGTTCGAGCATGTTCATGACCTTGGGAATATTTTTGATATCTTGAGGAGACACAAGCTATGACTTAATGCTTCCAAGTGTTCTTTTGGTGTTGGATCAGAAAAATTCTTGGGCTACATGGTCACACATCGTGGAATTGAAGTCAATCCCGACTAGATTAAGGCGATTAACAATCTGCAACCACCTCGGAATCCCAAAGAGGTCCGGAAGCTTACAGGGATGATCGCTGCTCTAAACTGATTCATTTCTCGGTCAACAGATTGGTGTAGGCCTTTCTTTCAGTTGTTGAACAAGTGGAAGGAGTTTTAGTGGACCGAGGAATGTGCCCTGGCTTTCTAGCAGTTGAAAGAATATCTATCTCGACCACCCATAATGTCCAGACCCAAGGTGGATGAAGTTTTGTTTGCCTACATCGCAGTGGCCTCCCACGTGGTGAGTTTGGTGCTAATATGGGTTGATTGTGGTGTACAGAGGCCGGTTTATTATGTGAGTAAGTCATTACACGAAGCTGAAGTCCGTTACTTACCATTGGAAAGGGCCATTCTGGTAGTGGTGCATGCTATACGTAAACTGCCCCACTATTTCCAGTCACACACGGTTGTTGTCCTAGCCCAACTTCCACTCAGATCTCTACTTCGGAGTGCTGATTACACAAGGATAATTGCAAAGTGGGGCATGATTCTTGGGGCTTTTGATATCAAATACATGCCTCGCACCTCTGTCAAAGGTTAGGTCCTTGCCGATCTGGTAGCTGAGTTTACTAAAACCCCGGTAGAAGAGAGGGTAGAGGAGCAGAACATGGATGAAAAATCAGTTGGAGTAATCTCTGTACAAGAGCCTTTGTTTTGGACGGTCTACGTTGACGGTGCAGTGAACCATATAGGATTTGGAGTAGGGCTAGTCCTGATATCTCCAGAGAAGATCATAATTGAAAAATCCTTGAGATTGGGCTTCTCGGCCACAAACAATGAAGCTGAATACGAAACTCTGCTGGTAGGAATGACCATGGTTCAGAAAATGGGTGGTAAGGCAGTAGAGGTATTCTCTGATTCAAGGCTGGTGGTAGGCCAAGTCCAAGGAGAATTGGAAGCTAGAGATCCCAGAATGCAGGAATACTTGAGCTAGGTTAGACATTTACAGTCTGAGTTTGAGTTTTTTAATTTATCACAAGTCCCTAGAAGTAGGAATACCCATGCATACTCTCTTGCCACACTGGCAACTTCCTCGGCACAAAGTATACCTCGGGTGATCCTTGTAGAGGACTTATGCAAACCTACTAAGGTAAGAGGAAGTATGGCTCGTGTTCATCAAATAAGGGTGGGTCCTAGCTGGATGGACTCTATTGTACTATTCCTTAAGGAGGATGTCTTGCCCAAGAATAAGTCCGAGGCTGACAAGGTATGAAGGAAGGCTCCTCAGTTTTGGCTATCCGAGGACTAAAAGTTGTACAATAGATCATTTTCTGGCCCATATCTGTTATGCATGCACCCTGAAACAGTTGAGCTACTTCTGGAAGAATTACATGAAGGAATTTGTGGAAGCCACACGAGGGATAGATCTTTGTCTCACAGGGCCCTCACATAAGGCTATTGGTGGCCAAATATTCAGAAGGAAGCACAAGAATATGTAAAGAAGTGAGATCAATGTCAAAGATTTGTGCCAAATATTCATCAACCTAGAGGAGTCTTCAATCCACTGTCTAGCCCTTGGCCTTTTACTCAATGGGGATTGGACATTGTAGGTCCCTTCCTTAAAGTAGCAGGGAATAAGAGGTATTTGTTAGTCGGCACGGATTACTTCACCAAGTGGGTTGAAGCTGAACCATTGGCTAATATTAGGGATGTGGATGCCAAAAAGTTTGTCTGGAAAAATATTGTCACACGGTTCGGAATCCCTCATACCTTTATCTTGGACAATGGACTTCAATTTGATAGTAAAGCCTTTAGGAGATATTGCTGCGATCTGAGAATAAAGAACAGGTATTCCACTCCGGTCTATCCACAAGGGAATGGACAGGCCGAGATTGTCAATAAGGTCATAGTGAGTGGACTTAAAAAGAGGTTGGATGACGCAAACGGAAAATGGGTGGAAGAGCTGTCACACGTCCTTTGGACATACCAGACTACACTTTGGAAGTCTATTGGAGAGACCCATTTTTCAATGACTTATGGGGCTGAGACGGTTATTCCTTTAGAGACCGGGTTCCCCACGCTGAGAACGAGTACCTTTGCTCTGAGCAATAATGATGGGCTATTAGAGAAGAGTTTGGACCTAATTGAAGAATAGAGAGAAAATGCCATGGTCCAATTAGCCTACTATCAACACAAGCTCAAGTAAGGGTATGATGCCAACATAAAGTTAAGGCCACTGGCACCTAGCAACTTGGTGTTAAGAAAAGTTCTAGGAGCTGCAAAGAACCCAGCATGAAGAAAATTGGGACCCAATTGGGAAGGGCCATATCGTATCACATCAGAGGCTGGAATAGGTGCATATTATCTAGAAGATCTAGAGGAAAATGCTGTATCACGCCCCTGGAATGTAAATAACTTAAGAAGGTATTATTATTAATGGAAGTTCCCTTCACCCTATTCGGGTTTATATTGTGTGTCATGTGTTCTACTATCAATCTAAGTATCAAACAGAACCTTGGTCACGCTTGGCTCCTTGGACCACATACCTTGGATAAATTGATATGTTGAGTTATTTTTCTAAGTGTTAAACATAACCTTAGCTATGCCTGACTCCTCGGACCACATACTTTGGTAAAATTAACACATTATGACATCTTTCTAAGTATTAAACAGAACCTTAGCTATGCCTAACTCCTCGGACCATCTGCTTTGGGTAAATTAATACTTCCAGACATCAATCTAAGTATGAAATAGAACTTTGGTCATGCCTGGCTCCTAGGATCACATACCTTGGGTAAATTGATATGTTGGGTTATATTTCTAAGTGTTAAACAGGACCTTAGCTATGTCTGACTTCTCAGACCACATACTTTGGTAAAATTAACATATTATGACATATTTCTTAGTATTAAACAAAACCATAGCTATGCCTGGTTCCTCGGACCACTTGCTTTGAGTAAATTAGTGTTTCTTAGTATCCCTCATTGATTACTTTAAATTCAGGTATAATCACTCCAAACAACAATGCTTTTCACTGCAACAAAAGTCTCAATTAGATGCTCATGAGCATTACTTAAAGAATTTACAAGCATACCTGTGTCTGTTTAAAAGTTGACTATCCCTTTGACCTTATAAACTTATTAATGAGTAAGGCATAGAGTAATTTTAAACCTATATGCATGTTGCAATACTGGGTATGTTCTTAAAATTAGAATTATGCTTTACCGAGATGATGAACTTAGTAGATTTCACCTGTTTTAATACTGATCATGTAAGATGGAATAAATTTTCTGTCACCCTTGCAGATTGATGAGAAAGGGTTTCACCCCATTATTACGTTTATTGAGTGCTAAACAAGATAGAAATTGTATCAGTACTCGAATAAGAATCATAGGAATAAGGAAAATTCTCATAACTTTCATTAACAGAAGCCTTGAAGCAAGGCAGGTTAAATACAAAATGGCAACTCGGTTACAAATTACGAAAACCAAAACAGAAGTTGCTAAAAAAAAAAAAAAAAAAGTGGGTTGTCCTAAGTCTATTTCTTTTTTATTACTATCTTTCCTAGGAGAGGGGCCTTGGTTTGTTGAGTTGCAGCCTCCGAGGATCCTTGATCTGCTCCCTTGGAATCACCCTTAGCCGGAATTGGGAGGCTTGCCAAAACAATCTCCATCTTGGTGTCCTTTTTGTCTTTGGAGGGGTCCTAGGGAGCAGCCGAGGGCATAGTGGCATTAGGATCGTTGCTCTTCTCAGGATCTGCCACCTCGGGAGGGGCAACTGTCTTAGAGCTGCTTGAAGAGGAAGCATGAATGGCCGAGGGGTAGTAGACATTTTTTGCCTTCCTAAGCACAGAAGAAGCCTCAACCCTAGCTTGGTTAAGGGCTTCATCCCATACTTGGGTACAGTAAATCATACACACCCCTAGGACCTCAGCCCTAAGGGCTTCCGAGGACTCAGCCACTCCAATATCATATCCTTCTTGTTGTGCCTCCTCCTGAGCTTTCTCCGCCTCCTCTTTAGCCTTCTCGGCTTGGTCCTTAGCCTTTTGGACATTTTCTAGTTTTTTCTTCAGAGCATGGATCTGCTTCTTGGAGGCGGCCAACTGATCCTCGGCATTGCGAAGCAGTATCCTTTGGCCTTCTGCCTGTTTTTTAGCACTTTCCAGGGCAACTGTAGCACTTTCTCTCTCTCTCTCTCTCTCTCCTCCACGGTCAGCTTGTCCTTAAGGTCCTAAACGCTCTTTTCAGCTACGTGGAAGACATCCATGGCTGCTATTCTGCTCCCCTCCTCCTCCTTCATTTTTCAATGGGAATAGTTCACCGTCTCCTCGGCCTTGAAGGTGGCTTGGATAGCCTGGAAAAGAAGAAGAGTAAGGTTAAAATAATAATAAAATATATAAAAAAAAAAAAAAAAAACTTGACTTAAAGGATTTTTACTTACCATGGCCAAGTCTCTCTTCAATTCTAGGAAAACTTTGTGCTACCTCAGAGACCTGAGGTCAGTCATATCCTTGGAGAGAAGCAGGGATTGTTCCACAGCGTTTGCTACATACCTAGCTGTGCCCTGCTAAAAATCTCAGATAGAGGCATCATTAAGTAAGGGAGCCCCATCCAATTCCATGCGTGGGGCCCAAACTGGGGCTGCAGCTCCATGGTCACCCCTCCGCTCCGCCTTGATGGCTGACCTCTCCTGTAGGCCTCTTTGATGCTTAGCCCCCCCCTCTGGGGCTCAACTTCTTGGGGGGGGGGGGGGGGGACGTTTTTCCCTATCTCCACCACCTTCTTCCCTTTTTCCTTCCGTTTTCTCTTGTGGTTAGCAGGGTCTGCTCGGTGGATCAGGACGGGTGGAGGAGGGGGAAGTTTTGTCTGGGTCGACTTTTTGGGAGCATCCCTCCCTGACTGAGATTCCACCAATTCTTGTAGGGTTGACATCTGCTTCCGTTGAATCCCCATCTCATTTGACAAGGTAGTGGCTCCTTCAAAGTGACCAGATTGAAGTGGGGAAAACTGGCTGAGGTCACCAGTTAATGTCACAGGAGATGAGGGCTGGTTGAAAACATCGTAAAGGTCGTCTGAGTTCGAGACGTCTACTACCTCCTTTTCCTTTTCTTCTTCTCCCTCGTCTTCTTTTTTGTTTGTAGGATAAGAGGAGGTAACTTCACCAGTTGTGTGTTGAGATGAAGAAGCAACTTTGGGAATGCCTTCCGGGATTGGTTGAGTGATGAGAGCGCCTTCTGGTACAAGAGCACCCTCGGGAAGAAGAAACCCAGGGACAGCGACACTTATGCGATGCAGACAGGGGTCCTGGGCCTTGATCACACACTTTGGTGCCTGAAAGCCGAACGAGATCGACTTATACCCTAAGATTAGGTGAGCCGCTTGCAATTGGCCGTCATTATGTACAAAAACCTTGGCCTAGAGTATCTTGTCCAAGCTCTCCCTGTTGACCAAACTGAAGTTTGGCTCAGCAGCATGTCTATCTACACAATCATCAAGAAAACAAAATTTTTTTATCAGATGTGAAAACGGAACAAACCAAAAGAAAATAAAGAACTTGTAAATGAGCACCCTAGACCTAAAACCCCACCTAGCTACCCCTCTTTCGTCGGGCAAGGGAGGCCATCGTGCCATTCCCCTGTCACGATCAAAAAATCCTTATTCAGGCCTTTATTGGAGTCAAGAAGGCATTGAATGAGCCTAACTTCGGGATACTTAGACTTTAGATAATAACCCTGCCCGTTCAGGTGGTGGAGGTTATAATCCCAGTTGACATCATGATGGGTAAGCCTTAAACCCATCTTTTCATTGAGGGCGTCTACGCACCCTAAGATCCTAAACACGTTTGGGGCACACTGGGTGGGGGATAACTTATGAGCCCTAAGATAATCCCTGGTCACGGTACCTATGGGAATTCTCATCCCACCCTCTATGAAGGCAATCATTGGGATCACTACTTCTCCCCCTTGCCTACCTGTGTGCCATTGTCCCTTTTTACAGTACCTAGTGCCCGCCCCTGGAGAGATCCTATACTTAGCCCTAAAGTTTGCCATTCCCTCCTCAAAGTCTACTAAGTTCTTGAATCTACCCATTTCTAGGAAGGGTTGGGAGAACTAAAAACATTGAGAAGAGAGAGTGGAGCCGATGAGGAAAAAAGTGCAGAGAAAAGAAAAATATATGGAAAAGCAAAATGTAAAGGTTTGGGAAGACTTACAGAAAGAAGGGAAGTATCCTCAGACTGGCTTTTTGAATTTGAGAAGGCACGAGTGAGGTGGAAGGATTGACAGGTTCAGTGTATGAGTGCTAGAACAAAGTGAGTGCTAAAATAAGGTGAATGATTGATTTGAGAGGTATTTATACCAAGGAGAGAGTTGGGAGCGGGAAAATTCCCGCTTGGTTCCCAGTGTAATCCTTAATCGTAGGACCCATATCACGCCGTAGAATGTGGGGGACAGGGAGTCGCAGAAATTTAATGAAGGTGTGTCTCGTACGTCGAAGCGTCAGGAGCGTGCCTTGGGTAGTTAAAAAGACGTCTTCGCGGGCAGAAATGAGATGCAATGAACACGAAGCAAATATAGTGACGTCGAGATCCTCTTTTCTTCCCGAGGAACCAGAAAGAAGAATCTCGTGGGGCTATTATAGGGGTATTGGTCTTGGGGGTCCATTACCTATTTATATTTTTGGGCCTGTGGCCCAAGCCGAGGACGAAAGGTTGACCGAGGAAGGGAAATCTTGGTTCGAAGAGACAGTGGTAGTAAATAAAAAGACTAGTTTTGGTCATGATGGCCCAAAAGGGTAGGCTGAGGATAAATGCATCCTCGGCTCACCAAAACCAAGGTCCGAAGAGGTAGTCTGTCGTCTAAGATAACATTCTAGGAAGTGCTATCAGTGCGGATAAGCATTACAAAGACATCAGACGAAGAGAAATCCTAAAACATCTTAGGGGAAAGCTGCTACCACTACATTAAATGCTTTGTAGCTAACTTCCTGGCTGCATTAATGAGGAAAAGACCCTTGAACAATGCAGTGTTGGCTACCCCAACGCGCAGAGAGCTTGAAAGGGTGTCCGATGGGACAAACACTCAAGTGGTAGCCTGGATGACCAACAAGTGGAAGGCCAAGATTGTCTAAAGAGAGCTATATAATGGAAGAAACACTCCACGGAAAAGGGGATCAAAAGACTGGGAGAAGAACATTGTACATACTGACTTTGTAATCAAACCTGAAAGAAAGATATAAGAACCAGTCTCCTTGGACTTTGCCGAGGACGTTTTTCTTTAGTTTAAACTTGCTTAGTTCCACTATTTTGTCATCAAAAGCTACTGAACTTGTTGTTTGATTAACTAAAGCCCAGTTTTCCAACCCATTCTCTACAAATTCATTGGTTTGAGCTTTTTGGGCCTAAGTCCATCCACTTGCTGGGATAGGAACTCAAATCTGGTCCTTACAGAAGTAATGTTTTATGGTAAATAGGGATTTTGTGTGTGTGTGTATATATATATTAAATATATAAAATAGCGGTAAACCCGAAATGGTACACCGGTATTGATCAGTACCCGAAACATATCGTACCGCTGACCAAACCAGTACAGCCTCCGGTATGGTATTGACTTCCTTGCGTACAAACGTAAGAATAAATTCAAGGAAAATGTTATGTTACTACAAGTTGTACTGATAAAGTTGTAATGAGAATAAATGTTATTGGTAGACTTCAATTGATTTAAAATTATTATTTGAATGGCCTTCTTATAATTGGTTACACATTAGTTTGTAAGCCTACTATAATAAATTTATAGTACTATAGCACTACTCTAAATTTAATAGAGTAGTAGTGGTACAATCTTGCCTTCAGCTAAGGCTTATAAGGCATGAGTGGGGCGCATCGTTCTTCGATGTGGGAGCAAGTCTCAAAAACTGCTCACGTCACTTGCAAAGAACAAAGTCGTACGGGTCCTTCGGCCCCAGAACGACAAACTGCTTGCGAGCTTGGATTCGTTCCTCCCCCACAAATATATATATATATATATATATATATACACACACACACACTGATACATACACACACTCAGTATATAATTATAAATATCTAAATAGTTATATATTAACTAAATAGTCATATATTATATAAGTAATAAATATACATACTAAATAGTTAATATATAAACTAAATGAAAAAATATAAATAATATTAATATAAACTTGTTCCATGCTAATTCATTTGTTACATCTTTTTTATCTAAATACTATTATTTAATTTTCAATAATCTCTTAATAAAACTAAATATTATTAGTTATAAAATTATTGTATATTTTTATAATTTTATAATTATTAATTATTTATTTATGATATAACCAGTTTGACCATCAGTTTCACTCTGATCAGACTAGAGAATTGAGAACCACTCCTTATTTTGGTTCTTTGACCTGTCCAATTAAAATTTTAAAAGCATGGTAGCAATTACTCTCTATTTCATCTCATTTTAAATTCCAGCACATGCTCATTCATTCCACTGGTAACAGTTATTTCACTAAATTTCGTTTGATATGGTGATTTCAGCTAGTATGTAAATGAATCATTATATATATTTTTAAAAAGTCCTTTTTTTTTTTTGGTATTATTATTACTTTACTCACATATGAGATTTTTTTTTTCTTCATCAAATTTTTTAATTACTTATATATGACATATTATATTATGTAATACTGATTTTAAGAATGTACATTATATGATTTTGAATCAATGGTTCGATATAGTATAATCTTATGTGATGCAGATCTTGGTATATAAATGCCTACTTCAAAATATACATCTTGGATATATATGTAAAAAATATATATAAAATTGAGTCTTCCAAAGGTTCTTTAGATAAACTTGAATACAAAAATTTAATTAGCAATTTTGCATCTAGAAAAACGAGTAAAACACAAGAACATAGATGTAGGGACAAGGGCCCAAAATTGTATATTGGGCCTTGGGCTTTGTCTGAGGTGGTTGACTGGTCCAAGGACCAATAAACAGTAGTGAGAATGTCAAGTTCAGAATCGCATGAGTGAAATACAAACAGAGAGAATAAGAAATGTAGTCCGAGGAGGCTCACCTCCTCGGATGAGCAAAGTACAGATCAAATACATGTCCTATCATTCAAGATGACCTTCTTGGATGTTCTGCTGACAGGGACGCGTATTGTGAACGCACAAGAGGGATGGAAGCTCAGAAATATCTAAGGAAAAGCTACTGCCATCGCATTAAATATTTTGCAGTTAACTTTCTGACCGCATTTATGTGGAGAAGACCCCTAAACAGTGCTACCTTGGCTATCTCAACTCACAGAGAGTTAGAAAGGGTGTCTGATGGCTTTAATAGAAAATATTATGTTTCTCTTGACAAGATACTAACATTAGAAATGTTATTAGCATGCTATATCTTCCATTCAAAAAAAGAAAAAGAAAAAGAAATGTTATTACCATGCAAAAGTTTCAGCCTTGAAGGCCACACTATCCTAGTATGCTATGTAATATAAAACTTTCTTGACTTTTTGGATGAATTATATAGAAAAAATTTAGTATTACAAATTAATTCACAATTTCTTGCCATAACTGTAATGTGGTAGTGTGAGTGATAGAGAAAAAATTGTAAGTCCATATATATACGCTCCATTTGTTTCGATGGAAAACCTTGTGTAAAGATAGTGTTAGAAATTTAGACCCCTTAAAACACAACCAGATTGAGTAGCCTAGTTAATTAGCCAAGTTGTTACTTAGTCAAATTAAGCAATTCTAGGTTAAAACAATCAAACAATCATATCAATAATATAAAGCAGCGGAATAATAAATAACACAATGATATGATCACCCAGGAAACCACACGGTAAAAACCTGGGGAGGATTTTACCCACCTATCCTTAAGGCAAACCTGAATCCACTATGAAAGAATCGAAGTTCATACAAAAGGACTTACAAGCTCCCCGCTCGACTTCCTAATGCTACCTACCAGTAGAACTTACTGACACGACCCCGTGCAAGCTCCGAATCCACGGACTCCTTCTTTCTTGAATTCTTCAATCAGCTACAAGCACCCACGCTTGATATTCTTTAAGCTTCAATGGCAGCAACTTTGTTGATCATCAAGATGTAGATAATAATCTCTATCTAGAAAACCCTAAGTTTATGTGAAGGAAAGCTCCTCAAAGATCTCACAAGAGATTCACATAAATAGCAAATATGAGCAACAAAGACTTAGAGAGGTTTGGGTATAAAACCCTAGATACAAAAGAGACACTCTCTTTTCTCTCTCTAAAAGCACTTCAAAACGTGGCTTAGGGTTTCCTTTATATAGTGGGAGAAGTAGATCTGAAACCCTAATCCTTAATGGGCTTAAGCTGCTGTTTGGGCCAACTTAAAATTCTGCAGATACGATTTTCGATTGATCGAGCTTGTTCTTCGATCGATCGAACCAGGCAGAATATGAAGTCTTCTTCCTGCAGCTTGTATGTTCTTGAATCTTGACTTGAATCACCTTGAGCATTGTCTAATAAAACCTATAGCCTCTAAGATCTATATCTAGACAAGTTTGTGTTCACGATTTGCCAATTGTTCTAAACATTTAGAATCTAACAAACTCCCCCTTTGGCAATTCGTGACAAAACTTTCATACAAAATGAAATGCTCAAATACAAGAACAACCCAATACAATAAAATGCCCATTACAACAAATTCAACCTAAATACTATCCATCAGTTGCAAGTGTAGACAGCAGCTCAATTGAATCAACCTGTATATTTCCTGAAACACTCAACAAACGCATAAACGCATGTGTGATAGAAAAACAATAAATCAACAAATATGCAAACTAACTCTCCCCCTAAGTTAGATACATCAAAAACTCTATTAACTTCCCCTAAACAGAACATCCTTGTATTTTCCACACATGTTCCCACATTTCAAATAAATAATCTCCCCCTTTTTGTCACGTATTGACAAAGACAACTCATACAAAGAGTAAACAGTCAACATACGCAATAAAGGATAAGAGAAAATAGAGAATCAAGGGGATACAAAATAAGACAACTCTATAGAAAATAGAGACAACTCCCCCTAAGAACAACAAAGGTTAAAAATAAGCTTCTCCCCCTATAAAAATAGGAAAAACAAAACAAGTTTTGGGAAAAACAGTTTGGGGAAAAATAAAGGAGGGGAGGAATCAGCAGCAGCAGCAGCATCACCAACAGGATCAGGAACATCCTCACTAGCAGGACCAAAGTTAAAAACACACAAACCAAAGTTAAAAACTAAGGTGAGGATACACATGAAGAAAAATATTCTCTCTTTCAATAAAATGCAAACATGGCACTATGTGACCCATAAACAGTTGCATGAGTAGAGAAAATATTTGCACATTGATTATCCATCATATCTCTTAAGAAAAATATTTTCTACAGTTCACACATAAGAAATAGCATATACTAGAATGTACAAAACTCAAAAATTAATCAATCAATTTTTAAATCAAGTTGAGTACCCAATGTAGCAAAGTGTATGCATGTTATGTGTGAAAACAATGAGAGATATGACTGCAAAACTGCAAGATGGATACAAAAAACAATGCAATGCATGTGAATCCTAAACACAAATGATGCATGAAAAAAAATTTGGTCAAAAACATAGAAACTGAAAATTTTTCAGTTTCGATCGATCGAACATCAATCGAGTCAGGCAGACTCAAACCAAAAATTTTAGTTGCAATTTCGATTGATCGAAAAACAGGTTCGATCGATCGAAAGTCTGGAAAAATCAGATTTTTGAAAAACAGAGCATTTTAATGCAGAAACTCCTCAAAGCACATTGTTTTATAAAAAATGCATGAGTATGAGACGAAAAGTTTTTCAAAAACACTTGAATTTAACCCAGATCTTCCAAAATCAAGATTTTCAATTAATTTGTCCTCAAAGCGCAAACATTATACACATTTTGCATTAAAATCAAGGAACTTTTAATCTTGGATGGCCACAACAAGATCACACACAATATAATGTACCAAGTTTAACAAAGAGTAACTTGTGTAGTGTGTGCAACTAGCAAAAGCTTGAGATACATGTGAGGTGATATGTGAATAGCAATCAATCACAAAGTCTACAAAATTCATCACATAGAATTCAAAAGAGACTATCACCTAAAGAGTTACATCCTATAACTCCCACATCTCCTAGAACATAAGCTTGCAATCATGTAAGTTTCTTGAATTTTGCCCCATTATTAGGTGAAATTTGGCATCAAGCCTAATAGTACACACCAGTTTTAAGCATTAAGCATTTAAAGAGGCTACACCTTATGTTCTTTTTGTGCATGTGCTACACTTTCTCGAGCACAAAATCTTATGATATGCACTAAGGTGTTCATGATTGGCTAGTGAACAGTGGTGAGATGGTTATTTATGCCTTTCTCAAAAGGATCAAGTCCAACAGTCAAATAACATGTGACTTCAAGATTAAGACAAAATGATAAACACCATACACATCTTTCCCACACAACATGCACTACAAAGCTTCAACTAGTAAAGTGCAATAAATAAGCTCATCAAAGCTAAACAAGGTACATAAACTTGTTATGTAAATATAAGGTGGCCAACCTTGATTATAAATCCAAGATCTATAATACAAAACACAAAAATCTTTTTGGTTTTAACAAACTTTATGACCAAAAACAAAAAAGCACATATTATGCTAAATGAACAATGCAAAAGTAATGCATGATAGTGCTTAACTAAGCTATAGAGGGTACACAAATAAGAAATATCAATTTCTTAATTAACCCTTGAGTACATGTACAAACTAGTACATACTCACACAAAATCAAAAATAGCTTAGCACAAACTATTCAAGTTTCTCCACAATGTCAAGCATGTTCTAAATCAAGAGAGATATTAAAACTCATGTAATCCTCAAGAAAAATAAAACAAGACACAAATAAAATATTTTTGTCTTTTTGAGAATTTTTCAATGTTTTTGGATTTTTCTTTAAAACAAAACAATCAAAGAAAATAAAACAACCAAAAACTAAAACAAAACATGTCCACAATTAATTGAAAGAATTAAATCAAGGACAGGTTAGCAACACTCACCTTGGAGAATCTTTTCTCACCCATCTAGCACGAGTCTTCGGCTTTGTAGGTGAAAATCCATGAGAAGTGGAGTGTATTTGAGGAACTACACCAATCTTCTGAGAAAGACTAAAATCCTGCAAATTCCTTTCACAAGCCAACAAGCTTAAATTTTTCAAAAGCATATGAAACAATTTATTTGGACTTATGGCAGGAGAAATATCATCACATATCCTAGATTGAAACACAGAATGCTTAAATTTCAATTTATGACAATTAGGACGAATGTGACCACGAACACCACAAAAGTGGCAAACAGGAACAAATTTAGGAACATCAGTATTCCTAACAACAAATCTAGTCTCAGATTTTGGTTTTTGCCTCAACAAAGAACAATTTGGTCTAATATGACCAACAACACCACAACGGTGACAGGTAGGCACAAAAACAGATTTATTATGCTCTCTAACAGTAGGCTTAGACTTAGGTTTAGAAACTTTAGCGTCAACATCAGAACTTTTACCTTTGTCTAACCTAGCAAAATAAGCCTTATTCCTCTTAAAAGGAGGGATATAAACTTTCTCAGTTTTAGGCTTAAGAAAAATAGAAACACTTCTGTTATCAACAGCAGGCTTAGAACTAGTCAAATTTTCAAGTTTAACTTTAGACTCAACTAACTCTTGTTCCAAGCTTTTCATCTTCTCATCTTGAGAGGAAATTTGATTTCTCAAAAATTCATTCTTTTTATTAGATTCATCTAATCTAACAATCAATTCCTCTTTTTCAAGATTAGCCAATTTTAACTCTTCTTTGAATTTCTTAGAAATTTTCAAAGATTTAGATAATTCCTTACGAAGAGTTTCAAAAGCATCAAAAAAATCAACAGAAGCATGAGCAGAAACATGATCAAAAAAACACTTCAAATTATCCATGACAACAGGGGTCAAGGATCAGCTCATAGATCAAAAGATCTACAACAAAAGAGCTACCCGCTCTGATACCACTTGTTAGAAATTTAGACCCCTTAAAACACAACCAGATTGAGTAGCCTAGTTAATTAGCCAAGTTGTTACTTAGTCAAATTAAGCAATTCTAGGTTAAAACAATCAAACAATCATATCAATAATATAAAGCAGCGGAATAATAAATAACACAATGATATGATCACCCAGGAAACCACACGGTAAAAACCTGGGGAGGATTTTACCCACCTATCTTCAAGGCAAACCTGAATCCACTATGAAAGAATCGAAGTTCATACAAAAGGACTTACAAGCTCCCCGCTCGACTTCCTAATACTACCTACCAGTAGAACTTACTGACACGACCCCGTGCAAGCTCCGAATCCACGGACTCCTTCTTTCTTGAATTCTTCAATCAGCTACAAGCACCCACGCTTGATATTCTTTAAGCTTCAATGGCAGCAACTTTGTTGATCATCAAGATGTAGATAATAATCTCTATCTAGAAAACCCTAAGTTTATGTGAAGGAAAGCTCCTCAAAGATCTCACAAGAGATTCACATAAACAGCAAATATGAGCAACAAAGACTTAGAGAGGTTTGGGTATAAAACCCTAGATACAAAAGAGACACTCTCTTTTCTCTCTCTAAAAGCACTTCAAAACGTGGCTTAGGGTTTCCTTTATATAGTGTGAGAAGTAGATTTGAAACCCTAATCCTTAATGGGCTTAAGCTGCTGTTTGGGCCAACTTAAAATTCTGCAGATACGATTTTCGATTGATCGAGCCTGTTCTTCGATCGATCGAACCAGGCAGAATATGAAGTCTTCTTCCTGCAGCTTGTATGTTCTTGAATCTTGACTTGAATCACCTTGAGCATTGTCTAATAAAACCTATAGACTCTAAGATCTATATCTAGACAAGTTTGTGTTCACGATTTGCCAATTGTTCTAAACATTTAGAACCTAATAGATAGTTTTCCTTATTTTCCAGTGTTTGGTAGTATAAAAAAAGATGAGTCAAAAGAAAACTATCTTTGGTCAACGTAAAAAGTATAGCTTATTTTTAGAGATCGTTTTTCATTAAATTTTTTTAGAAAACAACTCTATTTCACAGCAAGTTAAATAAGGAAAGTTAGGAGGTTATTTTTCAACTCATTTAAAGTTGCTACCAAACATTGGAAAATGAGATAGTTTTATAGAAAAAGCTTCTTGGAAAATTACTCATTTTTTAGAAAACATCATTGTTGAAACAAACAAAGCGGTACCCTGTAGATGCTGTGAAATAGTTTGCTTTCGTAAAACAACTTGAACTATATATTGTGTCATCAAGAAATTTTTTTGCAGTTTGCCAAGTTGGAGTTGTGATAAAGAAATTGTGAAATAGTTTGCTTTCCTAAAACAGCTTGAATTATATATTGTGTCATCAAGAAATTATTTTATTTTATTTTTTAAAATAAAAACACTCCAGTGGCATTTCATAAGGTACCTGTAGACGCTGCAGTGATGACATCATCCCCAGAATCCTTTGCGAAGAGAGTGAGTCTAGTGCGATAGTTATGATTCACTGCATAAAAGTCAGAGTAAGCCATGGACATGTAGCTCTCTGCCACCCTTCCCATGGGGGACTTCAAATTACGAACCACGCCTACCGGTATGACCTCCTTTGCCAACACTAAAGGCTCATGACCCCAGAGGCAGAGGGAGAGGGAGAGGGTGAGTAAGAGAAATGATAGGAAAGAGAACAGGTGCTTCTGGTTTGCCATTGTCAATGTTTAACTGAGATCAAGCTTGTTGAGACTAAGGCTAAATCACAATCTAAGCCACAGCCTACAGTCAAGCTAAAGCTACTTCCCAATTCTACACCAACGGCTAGTTAACTTCAAAGCTTAAAACAGAGACCTTCAGACGACACCGTTTGACCATATGCCACGCTATCACTCCTGGAGCCTTAGAGGTAGTTAATGTTTAGGCGGGAAAGTCTGTTGTAATGATTAACAGATTTCCCCAATTAGAGGGATTAGTTCCGAGATTTAAGGAACTGTAGTTATGGAGTTATTAGAGCTAGTCTCACTGTATATATAGACTCATCATGTACATTGAATCAATTAAGCAAAGTATTTTTTCTTCCAGAATTCTCTCTTCCTCTCTGTTTCTCTTTTCTTCTTTCTCTTTCACTGTGTTCTTCATTATTCTTGTTAATTTGAATTACTTGCTTCATTTCAAGATTTAAGCTTTGCTTAGCTTTTCTTCATGGTATCAGAGCAGCCAACGATCCCTGTTAACACAGTCTCAGCTAGCACAAGTGCAACAATGGCAGCTTCAGCCTCAACAACTTCATCTTCTATGATGTCTCCATCAACATCAACTTCTCAAATGAATTTGATTAATCAACCATTGTTGCTGCTGTCAAATATGTCAAATATGATGACAATCAAGCTCGACAATTCCAACTATATAGTCTGGAAACATCAGATTTCAATGGTGTTAGAGACTTATTCAATGATTGAACTTCTTGATGAAGATCAATCTGTTCCAGAGAAGTTTCTTAAGGATCTCTCAGGTTCAATTACAACAATTCTCAATCCAGATTATCTCACCTGGAAATCTAAGGAGAAAGCATTACTCACCTTCATCAGCTCCACTTTAACACCTTCAGTACTTGCTTTGACTGTTGGTTGTTCTTCAGCTTTAGAAGTATGGAGAGTATTGGAAAACAGATTTTCTTCCATCTCAAGGTCTCATGTTATGAATCTTAAGGGAGAATTGCACAATATTAGAAAGGGATCTGATTCTGTAGATGTCTATTTGCAGAAAATCAAGGTCATTAGGGACAAATTAATGGCTGTTGGTGTTCTACTTGATGATGAGGAACTCCTACATGTTGCAATTAAAGGTCTTCCCAGAGAATTTAGTGCCTTCAAGTCAGCAATCAGAACCAGGAGCACAAAGTTGAGTTTTGATGAGTTAGCTACTATGCTAAATGCTGAGGAAGAATCACTGAATGAAGGCTTGGAAATCAAAGATTCCACCTTTGCCATGGCAGTTAACACTCCACCTAGACCAGGCAGTAACAATGGTTATAATTCCTACAATCAATCTTCCAATAGAGGTAGAGGCAAAGGCAGAGGTCCTACTCCAAATCAATTTTCCCCACATCATCCAAATCAATTCTCCCCGCATCATTTTTCACCAAATCAAGCATCAAGTTCAAGGTCAGAGAGACCTATCTGTCAGATTTGCAGCAAAGTTGGTCACATAGCTATAGATTGCTATCATAGGATGGACTATGCCTATCAAGGCAAACATCCACCTACAAAATTGGCAGCAATGGCTACCTCATCAAATGCTATGGTTGTCCAAGATCAGCCTTGGCTTGCAGACAGTGCAGCAACTGATCATGTAACCTCAAGCCTTAATCATCTCTCTTTTCCAAAACCTTACAATGGACAGGAGCATCTCATAGTGGGGAATGGGCAAAATCTACCAATCTCACATATAGGTAATTCACTTATTCCTTCACAACATTCTGTCATTCATCTTCACAATGTCCTAAGAGTTCCCTCTATTGCTTCTAATCTTGCGTCTGTCCACAAACTATGTCAAGATAACAATTGTTGGTTTTATTTTGATGAAAACATCTTCTCTATCCAGGTTTTAGCCACGGGGAAAATACTCTACAAGGGCAAGAGTGAAGGTGGGGTGTATCCCATTTACCCTCACAAAGTATCTCAGTTGTTTCTTTCTCCTAACCTTTGCAACTCAGCTCTCACACACAATCCTAGCTGGCTTCTATGGCACAGCAGACTTGGGCATCCTAACAACCATGTTCTTAGTTTACTTTTTCCCAATAAATCTTTGTCTGTCAATAAGTGTATGCCTCTTGTAAATACTTGTACACATTGTCTTCATGGCAAGATGCATAAGCTTCCCTTTCCTGTTTCGAAATTTGTTGCACATTCACCTTTTGAGCTTGTTCACACAGATCTATGGGGTTCGGCACCTCAAAATTCTGTTAATGGTTTCAAATATTATGTACTCTTTGTTGATCATTTCACTCGTTTTACTTGGTTGTTTTTTCTAAAGAACAAGTTTGAGGTTTATTCTAAGTTTCTCATTTTTAATGCTATGGTTGAAAATCAATTCTCAACCACTATCAAGACTCTAAGATCTGATGGTGGAGGTGAATATACTTCCAAAGAATTTACTTCTTATCTTGCATCTCATGGGATTGCTCATCAACTGTCATGTCCATACACTCCTCAACAGAATGGACTAGTAGAGAGGAAACACAGACATTTGATAGAAACCACCATTACACTCCTTTCCCAAGCTTCATTACCCTCTCAGTACTGGTCCTTTGTTGTTCAAACTGCTGTGAATCTTATTAATCTTCTTCCCACATCTACTCTTGGTCTTGTCTCACCTTGGTACAAGTTGTATGGTCACCATCCAGATTTGACACATCTTAAAATCTTTGGTTGTGCTAGCTATCCCTTGCTTAGACCTTACACACATCACAAACTAGAAAACAGGACTAAAGAATGTTTTTTCCTTGGTTATTCCATTGTTTCCAAAGGTTATTTGTGTCTTGACCTCACCACTAATCACTTGTATACGTCTAGACATGTTTTATTCAATGAATCTAAATTTCCCTTTGTGTCTGTTACTGCCTCAAAATCTGCTGCTAACTTTTCAAAGCCTTCCCATAATACTTGGTTCTCTAATCTCCTATATCTTCACTCTACCAATCTTCCTTCTGTGCTGGGCCCTTATAGGCCTACAGCTTCTAGTCATCCAGTTAGTTCACTCCACTCTGACACCACTGTTGCTCCTCCTATACCCCATACTGATACAACCCCTATTCACTCATCCAACTTAGATACCCCTCCCATCCAGCCTCCAATCACTACCATCTCACAAACCATTCCATCATCTCATAGCCCTATATCCACTAACACTGTTATCCCCACCCTACCTCCTGCCACCAATTCACATCCTATGACAACAAGATCCAAGAATGGTATTACTAAACCTAAGCTTTGTTACAAGGTCATGCTTGACTACACATACACTGAACCTTCATCCTATAAAATAGCCTGCCAATACCCTCAATGGGTTAAAGCCATGGATGATGAATTTGCTGCCTTGCAAAGACAACAAACTTGGTCCTTGGTTCCTGCTAAACCTGGTGTGAATTTAGTTGGCTGCAAATGGGTCTACAAGCTGAAATTGAACAGTGATGGCACCATTGCTCGATATAAAGCAAGATTGGTTGCCAAAGGGTTTCATCAACAGGCTGGGATTGATTATACTGAGACTTTTAGTCTAGTAGTGAAACCAACAACTGTTAGATTGATTTTGTCTGTTGCAGTGAGCTTCAGTTGGCCCCTTAGACAGTTGGATATTTCAAATGCCTTTCTTCATGGCATTCTTCAAGATGAGGTGTATATGCAGCAGCCACAGGGGTATGTTGATTCTAAATTTCCCCAGCATGTTTGCAGATTGCACAAGTCTCTCTATGGCCTCAAACAGGCCCCTAGAGCTTGGTTCGAATGTTTTACTTCTCAGCTTCTTCATATGGGCTTCATTGCCTCTTTGGCAGATTCTTCCCTTTTCATTTATCACAATTCTCACATCACCATCTATCTCCTTGTCTATGTGGATGATATCATTATTACTGGGAATGATCCTCTTCAGATTTCACAACTGGTTGCAGCTCTGAGACATTCCTTTGAGTTGAAAGATCTTGGTGCTCTTTCCTATTTTCTTGGGATCCAGATTGTGCCTTCAAAGTTTGGTCTCACTTTATGTCAGTCTAAGTATGCCTATGATATTCTCCATAGATTTCACATGGAGAATGCAAAGCCTACTAAGACTCCCTCCTGTTCTACCAGACTTACCCCTTACAATGGCACTTGCTTACCTGATCCATCTGAGTACAGAAGCATGGTTGGGGCATTACAATACCTGACTTTCACTCGTCTTGATTTGGCCTTTAGTATCAGTCAACTGTGTCAGTTTATGCAGCACCCTACCACTGCTCATTTAGAAGCTGCCAAGCATGTCCTACGTTATGTGAGAGGTACATTACACTTTGGCATCCATCTCTCACTAGGACCCCTTACTCTCCCAGCCTTCTCAGATGCAGACTGGGCTGGAGACCCTTCTGATAAGAAATCCACAACTGGTTTGTTGGTCTTTCTTGGTTCCAATCCCATCTCATGGTCCTCTAAGAAACAATCCACCGTTTCTCGTTCTTCCACAGAAGCAGAATATCGTGCTTTGGCCTCAACAGCTGCTGAGTTGTCCCGGCTTCGTACCTTGTTCAAGGAGCTTAATTTGTTCCTTCATCACATTCCAGTCCTTTGGTGTGATAATATCTCAGCTATTGCCTTGGCTTCAAATCTAGTTTTTCATTCCAAAACCAAACACATTGAAGTCGACTATCATTTTGTCCGTGAAAAGGTTGTAAGACATGATTTGGGGGTGAAATTCATTTCTAGAAAGGATAATTATGCTGATATTCTCACTAAGCCTTTACCCCTGGGCCCTTGTTTATCTTTTTTCGTGGCAAACTCTTAGTTGATGCAGCCTCGCGTTTGAGGGGGGATGTTGAAACTAAGGCTAAATCACAATCTAAGTCACAGCCTACAGTCAAGCTAAAGCTACTTCCCAATTCTACACCAACGGCTAGTTAACTTCAAAGCTTAAAACAGAGACCTTCAGACGACACTGTTTGATCATATGCCATGCTGTCACTCCTGGAGCCTTAGAGGTAGTTAATGTTTAGGCGGGAAAGTCTGTTGTAATGATTAACAGATTTCCCTGATTAGAGGGATTAGTTCCGAGATTTAAGGAACTGTAATTATGGAGTTATTAGAGCCAGTCTCACTGTATATATAGACTCATCATGTACATTGATCAATTAAGCAAAGTATTTTTCTTCCAGAATTCTCTCTTCCTCTCTGTTTCTCTTTTCTTCTTTCTCTTTCACTGTGTTCTTCATTTCATTCTTGTTAATCTGAATTACTTGCTTCATTTCAAGATTTAAGCATTTAAGCTTTGCTTAGCTTTTCTTCAAAGCTAACCTTGCCAAATGATAAATAGAAAAAGCAGAGGGGACCACACGTTAGCAATTTGCAAAGTGTTTGAATTAAGTTCATAAAATTTGGTTTACACGTTAAGTCGTTATCTGTGAATTGTTTGAATTAAGTTTGGAAAATTCCATTCAACGTGGAAAATTTTGGGCGGCTGACAGTTGCCTGGCTTACTTTGCATGGCCCAAATTTACAGGCACAGCTAGCCTTCATTTTGTTGTCTTATTAAGAGGCTCAGATAGCTATGGTCGAACACATTACACACGACATGAGTGCAACAAGAGCACTTGGACCCACGGGAATTTGGTAATGACTTTCCAATTTCAATATTCGCACTGAATTTTGTGGCCATTTCATTGATCATTTGTATCTTTGGCTGCGTTTGAATCGGTGGTAATCAATTTCCGGAAATCATTTTCCACATTTTCCACGTGTTTGGCAGTTACGGAAAATTCTATTTTCCGGAAATTCACTTCCTATTTTCCCTTAGACAACGGAAATGCATTTCCGTTCCTATTTTCACTTCAATTGATTTCCACAGAGAGAGAGAGAGAGAGAGAGAGAGAGAGAGGAAGAAGAGACAGCTCGGCGAGACCCAGACCCATCGGCGAGACCCAGCGAGCGCCGATTGTCGATCGCCCTTCCAGACCCAGCGATCGCCGATCGTCGATCGCACTTCCAGCGACTCGCACCGCGAACTAGACCCAGCGACTCGCCGATCATCGCACATTCGACCTTCGACCTTCGACCCAGCAACTCGCATCGCGAACCAGACCCAGCGACTCGCCGATCGTCGCGCCTTCAACCTTCGACCCAGACCCAACGACTCACACCGCGAACCCACGCCTTCACCTCACCACACCGACGACCTAGACCTTCGACCCAGACCCATCTCAGTTTTGTTTTTTTAAAGTTTGATTGTTGTTGTTGCCGGAATTTGCTGTTGTTGTTGCTGGAATTTGCTGTTGTTGTTGTTGTTGCCGGAATTTGCTGCTGGAATTTGTTGTTGAATTGGCTGTGATGTTGAAATTTTTTGTAATAAAATTTGTTTGGATGCTGAGAAAATGTGAAAAAATTGTAGGAAAATAGCATTTTCCTAATAGAACCAAACACATGAAAATATTTTCCACAACAATTTTCATAATACAACCAAACGCTTGAAAATATTTTCCTTTTTTGGAAAATAGCATTTCCGGAAAATAGGTATTTTTCGGAAAATATTTTACGGGAACCAAACGGACCCTTTGTCTCAAAATCAAATTTCTCCTTGCTGATGTAAGCTAGACCTGTGCCCGCTTGGTTAATTAGCACTTAACTTATTCGACCAAAATTCATGTTGGCACTGTGAGAACGTGATTTGTACGCCTGGCAAGTTAATAAATTTGCTAAGTGCATTCACATCAATCCGTTTGTAATAGAAAAAAGGTCTAAAATTTACTTAGTTTTGTCTTGTGAGGGATTTCACAATTTGCTCCAATACCAATGGGCTTGGTCTGCGATCGAATGCTATAAAAGATTTGTGCCCCCTCATCCTTCACCAATTGGTCGTTGGATAGATCAGTAAAGCACATGGTCCGACAAGTGGTATCAGAGCCAAGGTCATAGGTTCAAGTCGTTGGAGCCGCATTGTGAGGAAGGGACTGTGAGGGATTTCACAATTTGCTCCAATACCAATGGGCTTGGTCTGCGATCGAATGCTATAAAAGATTTGTGCCCCCTCATCCTTCACCAATTGGTCATTAGATGGATTGGTAAGACACACGGTCCGACAAGTCTAAAAATGACCCGCATCACTCCGTGTATATAATTGTGTAAATTTACAAGTTTGCTACAATAATCGTGATACTATTCATTTTGTATTTAGTTATTTATTCTTTCTTTACGTATCTCGAAGATGAAATAAAATGGTAGATGTGGTTGTTGTGTGTAAAGAAAGATAAACAATTTAAAAAAAAATAATAATAATCTTTTAATGAAAAATAGCATAAAATAATAATCTAATGTAGAGTATTTTAAAAATTAAGTATGTAAACTAGAAAGATTAATTTCTTATGCTAAAATAGACATGAATTTCTGCTCAAACTGACATGAATGCTCTAATATGGAGGAAATAAGCGTGTTGTACATTTGAGACCAGGGAGTTGCAATGCCAAAACGTAGGAGCCGCAATTATGGAAGAAAGTAAGGAAATGAGATATCTATAAATATTCCTTTTATGATTTTACATAGTCTCCCTAAATTACCCTCATTTGTATCTTCTTCTTTTTTTTTAAAATTATTTATTTATTTATTTTTTATACAAGATAGAAATTCTACTCTAACCTAATCTAAATTACCCTTACTTTTATCTTAAAATCTCATTCTTCTTCTTGTTCAACTTAAAGCATTCACATTGGTCATCCTAAAATATTTAGTAACTTTTAGCATCTAAAAAAGTTACTTTATCTATTTTAACTCACTATTTTATAACTTACCCAATATCTCAACTCTTATTTTTCATATCACAGTCAAACACTATTATTTCTCTCTCTCTCTCTCTCTCTCTCTCTCTCTCTCTCTCTAACCTATCAAACAGATACACACCCACTAGCCAACACCACCACAAATCGAAACCCACCCCAATACACCACTGTAAACTGAAACCCACCCACTCACCAGCCACCACATAAACTAAAACTCACCCATCCACCACCACTACAAACCCCAGCCTAAAATTAACCCAACAAAAAAATAATATCCTAATCACCACTGTGACCACAAGCCAAAATCAAACCAAACACCACCAAAAGGACCCACAAATCATCCCAATTAACACCCAAAATCAACCCAATTTTTGTGACCCATGACCCATATACACAAACCAGAAACCAATGCGTTGCCATCTTGAGATTAATGAAAAATTAGATTGAATAATAATAATAATAATAATAGTACTTTTTTCACAAAGGAAAAAAAAAATTGATTATTATTATTGTGTGCTTCCTTCTTCTTTTTGCCATGTGTCATTGTAGTATGTTTTGAGAATGAACGCGTGTTATCATTGCATGCATCCACCGATTTGAAGATCCAACTTTTATAATATATTAGTATGTACCCCATGCACATGCACGAGCACAAATCATGTTCATACAGTTGCTTTAGCATTGTCCATAAAAAAAGAGGGGGTGTCCACTTAGTACAACCACATCATGTAAAACATTTTTATTTTTATTTTATATTTATATGATATGATTTAGACTAGAGTTCATGAAAAATTAATTTTATTGTGAATATTTTGATAACAATAAGTCAATAACTAAATGACATTCTGATATAGTTATAAAACTTGCATATAGTGTGCCGAAGGTCTTATAATTTTACATGGAAGAAATTTGTGTTTAGATTGATTTTAGTCCAAAAATTATATAATTTTTTTTATAGAGAAACAACTTATATAAATTTATGTTACTTTTAGTTAATAGTAACTCATTGAGGGTGTAAATTAAAACAATTTAGGAAGTTCATTGTTTTTTTTTTTTAATATTTACAGTTTAATTTTGAACCACTCTTGTTAGGACATATGTGTATTCACTTGTTAAGAACATATGTCACTTATTTATGTAAATTGGCTAATCCTTTTGACAAAACGCACTCTACTTGTAATTGGGTAGTTCTAGGTATTCTTAATACTTCAAGAAACAAGGTTTCAAGATCAAGTGTTGAAGTCATCAAGTCTGTCCAAGAAAAAACAAGCTGAAGTGTAAATTCATTAAATCTCGACACCTTCTCGATAGCTACCTCGACACCTGCTATCTGTCGAGAATTATAAAATCAGATTTTCTAATCTGATTTCCTTAGGATTTGTGAATATGCTTTTGGGCCTTCTTTTCTTCTAACCCTAAACATATAAAATGATTGTTTTAAGAGCCGTCAAATTGTACACAAGTTGCAAAAGTATTGAGCAATCTCTGTTCAAGCAAATTTGTGATCAAAGACAAAGTTCTTGACCTAGTTCATCTTCTCTGAAGAAGTTGCTGTGTATTTGCACCAAAGGGTTTTGTGACCAAGTATCTTCCTGATCTTCATCGTGTAGGATGAACTGAAGAACTTTGCAGCCAACCTCTCCTTCTAAGTTGGTGTTTGAAGTCGCGTACTGGGATCCGCGCATTGGTTAGTCACGTACCTGGGAGCCGTGCATCAAATGTGGGAACTGTCGCTACAGATCAAGTCCAATTGGGTATTGGGGTAAGGGTTCAACTGTAGGTTGGTAAGGTACTTGAGATTCCTTTACTTGTAACCGCTTGATTTGATAATAGTGGAGTTTCGGGAGTGGTGACTTGAAAATCACCCGATGGGGTTTTTGCCGCAAGGGTTTTTCCCATTCGTAAACAAATCACCGTGTTATTTATTTTCCGCTGCTTAATTAGTTTATTGGTGATTTGTTTGTGCTTCCACGCGTTTGCATGATTAATTGATTAATTAACAATTTGGCTAATTAATTAATTGGTTTAAATCACAAGGGGTCATTCAGATTGTGGCCTATCAACCCTAAATTATATAGGAAAATATGTAATTTACCTATCATTATGTAATAAATGATAGTCACCTGGTGAAAGAAGAATGCAGTCACTTCCTGTAGAGAGAAATAACCATTCAATGCAATCATGAGTGATAAGAATAAACTTCTATTTTCGGGTAATAAATGATTATACAAACTTAGGGGAATGAGATTATCTTAAATATTAGGGTAGAAAACCATGTCTATGATGAGTTGTGTACATCCGGCACAGATGCATCTTCATGCCTTGAGCTTGAAGAAAGACTCCTGTTGTCATCGTGTATAACCACATCATTTGTTCCTTCAATGGAATTCCTTGAGTGGCTCTGCATCTCATCAATACTAGGTCTAGGTGAAGGGTCAAAAACGTTAGGATTGACTACGGCATGCACCCTTGATTCTTCTCTTTTGAAGTCATGTGAAGAGAGATCTTTTTGGTCAAAATATTTTGCCATTTCAACTATGTTGGACCAAAAGGAGTTGCCAGTACTATTGTTGTCGTTTGAAATTGGCCAGTGTGAGTAAACTAAGTTAAACACATAAGCCAAGAGTGAAACCATAGAAGTGATTCCTGTGATGAGGAAGAGGCCCCTGAAGCTGTCCATGCCAAGACTATGACTATATGGAGAGATTGTGGTGCTCTGACCTTCACAGGCAGTTTGACTTGAAAAGTACTTCTTCTCAATGGCTTCAATTTTATCTTTATCTTGAGTAACATTAAAAATTGCCTTCGAAATGTAAGGGACTAAAGGAGATCGTTGTCGGAAGGCCTGGAGAAACATTTTAAAAAAATATAGCATTTTGTAAATAAAAATAAATAGAGTAGTCAATTTCAGAAGAATTACTATATGAATTACATATTTATTAAACATAAGAATTAGTTATGAAGCATGATGAGAATGACCAAGAATAAATAATAAAGGGCATTACTGAAGAAGTAGTTGGTGTTATTGTATTCTTAAAATAAAAAGAAAACTCAGGTGGGTTTTCTTTAGATTAAATTACAGTTTTGATCTGAAAAGTTTTGGTCCTTTTGGATTGTTTTAATTTTGAGAATTTTCATTTTGGTCCACCAAATTTGATTCAGTTTTCAAAATGATCATTCAATTCATGTTTGTGACTAATTTGGCAATTAATAAAGAAAAACCAAAGGAGCCAACATTGTTTTGTTAGCAAGGGCAATGTTGGTCACTATTTTAAAAACAGAATAATAAACATTTTGACAATGAAATCAAAATAAAACCATCCCAAATTTCAAGACTTAGAAGGGTACTTTAGCCCTTTTTTTGGGGGGGGGGGGGGGGGGGGGGGGGGGGCGAAGGAGTGGAGAAAGACTCACAAAGCCAAGTCCATCAGTTTTGTAGATGGGTCCAACCATGGTATACTTAGAGCAATACTTTGCAAGGAACAACTTCAAATAGGGAATCTCATCAAAAATAGCTGCAACCCCACCAGAGTGGGTTCCATTTGACAGTGCTTCGTGGTACTCCTCATGGGTTTCATATGGCTTCAACTTGGACTCATGGAAACCTAATTGTTTTATTAGAATCCCTTTAACAAAGGAACTCTTTTGATATCCAACAAAATAACCATTCTTTTTAATCTCTTTAACATCAACAAATGTAGGCTGCAATCTCTGTACTGTCAACATTGAGGTTAAGCTTGCAGTATAACTTTGAGTCAAGATGAGTACCACGAACATCCATATGATTAGCACAAATCTTGACCAATTATTTATGACCTTCTCCTCTGTAGGTACCATTCAATTATTATTAATATACACATGCATAATGAATATCTATGTTTTGAATTGAAACTAACTACAAAGGGAGAGAATAAAATCATGGAAAAAAATGCACAAAATTTATCATGGTTTTCTTGTCAAACACAGAAAGCCCTTTAGGTCATGAGTCTAACACTTAAGCCTATGTGGTATTATTTATATGTGTAAATTGTTAATTGTGTAACACTTAATCCCCTTGAATTTTTTGAGTGTAACTCAAAACCATCATTTAGTATTATTTTATGTGAAAATGCATTTCTAAATATGGACATGTGGGGTTAAGAATTACATTCGAAATTTTAGGGACTTTCCTGTTTTGTGAAGAAGCCAAATGGAGGATTTTATATACTTTTCCCTAAATTCTTTCTATAGGGTTGAAGAAAACTTACTATGAGCAAAGGCAAGTGTTGAGAAGGAGAACCAAAAAATCAAGCCAAGTTGTTGCTTTGGAGGGCCTCTAAACTCAGTGTTTACACGATGTTCAAGAACCCATACTACAAAACCTGTAAAAATGAATGCTGCTCCAGTTGTTAACCATAAATTCAAGCTCAGTGGCTTTAAGAAAATCCACAAGTTTTTGCTTTCATCATCTTTCACCAAAACTACCATTGACACTCCCGATTCTGTATATGGCAAAGTGAAATCAACATACAAGGAGCGATTAGCTAGGATTGTTATGTCTCCAATAACTGCGTCGTACTTCTGCATTGAGAGAGAGAGAGAGAGAGAGAGAGAGAGAGAGAATTACCGATTGATGGACTTTGAAAAAAGTTCAATGAAGTAACTAACTAACACCATCTAAAGTGAATAAAAATTTTATGCCTTGTTTTGAGGGTTTTACATTATACTCCATCAATCAAAATCTAGAACATGTCATTTTGTTTTCTTTATGAAGTAACTGACATTTAAAATAGAAAAAAATCGGATACATATGACATATTACCGTTGGTGGAGTATAAAGTAGAACACTTAAGATAGAACATAGGATTTTTATTTACCTAGAGTAAAAAAAAAGAAAAAAAAAAAAACCCACCTGAGTTTTAATTTGGTAAAGAAGTTCATCGTATGTCCCATTACTCTGCCTATCTTTATTCATGTAGGGTATAAATTCATGAGGAAGGGGAAAGGGTAATGCATGTTGTACAGCAAGGAACACATCAATAGAGAACCCTGATATGATAGGCTTATCAGTAGGAGAATCCCATTCTACTTTCAAGAATTCTTCAAAACTTTTTTTCACTGGAACCCCAATCCTTAACTTTGTAGGCTGATCTGTTGTGTATCCTGGCCAGATCAGTGGTTTAAGTCTCTCCTTTGGAATTGAGTATGCCTCTTCACCATTATCATTCAAATCTTTTGAAAACCCTCTCTGTCGAGTCCAATATCCAATAATAATCTCAGTTTTTCCTATTATATTGAACAGTTCAAAGGCTGGAGGCTCTAGCTGTCCCTTAACCAAATGAAAATTCCCACTTAGGCCTTGAAATTTAGTAGTTAGAATTGTATTGTGAAGCCTTGTACCCATTTCAAAAATGCCTAAGGCTTCATGATCAACATTACTGTCACTATCATTTTTCTTCAAGAAGCTAGAATGCACTATGCCAGCCTTCTCCACCGCCATAGCCAATGCCCAAACTGTATCATATGCCCATAATCCAAATAGGTTAAAGCTAGTAGTACTCTTGGTTTTTGTTTTGATTGAGGTTAAATTTCTCTTCCATTTTCTTTCAAAATCTTCAAGACGTTTAGATGGGGGTAAGTATGGCCTTATTCCTACTACACCTTGCATTGAGTCCATGACCTTTGAGCTTATAGGAACTAGCAAAGATGATAACCCTGCTGTGAGGATCCATGCATACCCTTCGCTCATCATTTCTGCATTCTTTGCAAGTACAAAAAAGTTTGAGCCAAGTGAAACAGTCATGTGCACAAGGAATATTCTTGTATAATTTTCCTTTAACTTGTTGAGCTCTTTAATGATTTCAGTATTACTAGAAGATGGAGGAATGACACTTCTATAAGGCACCCGAGTGTCAATCTCTTGTAAAGCATCCATTAAATAGGGAATTAAACCATTTCCATACTCTGTGTCTTCATAAATAAGGACAATCTCCCGCCAACCAAAGGCCTTAACAATGTCTGCTATGGCTTTAACCTGTGCAGAGTCATCTTGGGTTGTACGTATGAAAAATGGGTTCTGGGATGGAGAAAGAGAGGGGCTTGTTGCTGAAAAGGAAATGATGGGAACCTGAGCTTTGCGGCCAAGTTCTATCACAAACCTTGCTTGTGCTGACCTTTGAGGTCCTATAATGGCCTGCACTTCTTCATTCTTCATTAAATCTAATGCTGGATTTCATTTCAACAGTGAATGACTTAGAAAATGGAAATTTACTGGCAATATTCAATAACAATGGCAACAAAAACAACTAACAAAACCATGATAATAAACTTTATTGTTACATGTTGGAACTATATATGTTGTGCACCACCATGTTTGAATATGATCAACAGTCTCTCTATCCATGGAGAGGTCATGAAGCTTATCACTGCTACAAAACTGATACTTTACAATATGTCAGGAATTGTATGTAAAATGGTGAAGGTGCAAAATCAAAAAGCTCATATTAATTTTCAACTTAAACTGAACCAGACTGCACATTCAGAAGTTTGTTAGCATGTAGAGAAACAAAATTCCCCTAAATATTGGAAGTGCGTTTGAATGTGCTTTGCTGATCACTTATTTCCATTGACAAGATCCTAATATTAAGAATGTTATTAATATGTTACACTTTGGCCTTGTAGGCCACACTATCCTAGTATACTATATAATGTAACACTTCTCCTTGCATTTTGGATGAATCATTGTCATGTTATTCCGAAACAAAGTTTTAACGTACCTGCAGACGCAGCACCAATGATATCATCCCCAGAATCCTTTGTGAAGAAATCGAGTCTTGTGCGATAGTTATCATTCACTGCATAAAAGTCAGAGAGAGCCATGGACATGTACCTCTCTCCAATTCTTCCCACTTGGGACTTCAAATCAAGAACTACACCTATTGGAATCACCTCCTTTGCCATCAATGGCTCATGACCCCAGAGACTGAGGCTGAGCAAGAGAAAGGATACGAATTTAGAGAGGAGGCGCTTCTGCTTTGCCATTTGCAAATTGTTAGCTAGAGGGGACTACACGTTAGCTGTTTAGTTTTAGGCAGCTGACATTTGACATTTTGGTTGCCTCAGATCACTATTGCCAGAGGGACACATCACACACGAGTCAAATAAGTACAGTTGGTCCTCCCACAAGAATTTTAATAGCTGTCAAATTCCAATCTTCAATCTGAAATTGTCAATGCCTCAACAGCCCTTGCATCCATTTTATTAGTATTATTATTAGTCTTTGTTTTTTTTTGGATGAGAAGATAGTTCAGATCATCTTATTCATTGAAAAGTATTTACATCTCTAGTCACAAGACCAGTAATTGAGGGTGGGCATACCTCCATCCTTGTTGGGGGATCACAATTCAACTCTCTGCGACTGTTTTAAAATCAGGTCCACGGGGTGCAATGTCGAGTACTATAAAAGATTTGAGTGTGTTTCTTTTATCACCAATTGGTTTTAAGGCAAAGTGGTACAGTTCACAGTCTGACCATCCGCACTGTATCCTGAGAAACAGAAAAAGAATCAACTGCTAAAGCTCTGGCAGCAAGCTTAAATTTAGAATCCTAGCCCCAAACAAAAGAAATATTTGAGAAAAATCTGACCTCAAAAATTTTCCAAACTGGGAAAAATCATACTGAAGGAAGGTCCTCCGCCAGGGGAATACGTACACTTCCAGCACTCTCAATGTAGCAGCAAGGACAGCTCGCATTTGCCAGTATATCCCACTGGAACAGCTTTGCATTCGTGGGGATGATGTTACACGAGTTTACAAATGAAAGTTCAAACTTTGGGGGAAAATAAAAAGCTTAGTCCCCTATTAGATTTCACCATATATATGAAGCATTTCGAGGAACACCAACTTGCAACAGGGAGCAGAGCAGGGAGGAAAAAAAAAACAAATTTCGTCTCAGCCGAAGCGAGCTAGACCCCTTATTATTTGGTTAATGAATAGAAAACAAAAATACACAAGTGGTCTCAACTCATTTATTAACTCTCAATTAACTGAAGGCTTAGTAATGAGTTTATTTGTCAAGCCTATATCAAACTTATTACCAAGCCCATAAATGCGCTTAAGCTTGGCTTGATTTGTATTGAGCGTTATTGTTTATGAGCCTATCCACAAACAATTTTTATGCTAGGGCTCAACTCATTTATTAAACAAGTCTAAAACTAAGACTCAAGCTTGGCTTGTTTATAAATAAACAAACATGAATAAGATTTTTATCAAACTAAGCCCAAACTGTTTATAAGTGGCTTGGTCTATTTACAGCCTTAGCTAAGAATAAACTTTTATTATATAAAATATGATATAGTATACAATTGTCGAGGAATAATTTATGAAACAAACTTAGGGGAATGAGTTCGTCTTAAACATTTGGATAGAAAACCATGTCTATGATGAATTGGGTACATCCTGCCTAGATGCATCACTATGCCTTGAACTTGAAGAAAGACTTCTATTGTCATCGTGTATTATTACATCATTTGTTCCTTCAATGGAATTCCTTGAGTGGTTCTACATATCATCAATACTAGGTGAAGATTGAAAAACGTCAAGACTTCCACCATCATGTACCCTTGATTCTTCTCTCTTAAAGTGATGTGAAGAAAGATCTTTTTGGTCAAAATGTTTTGCCATTTCAACTAATTTGGACCAGAAAGAGGTTGCAGTATTTTTGTCACTCAAAGTAGGCCAATGTGAGAAAAAGAATTTAATCACATAAACCAAGAGTGAGACCATGGAAGTGATTCCCGCAATGAGGAAGAGGCCCCCAAAGCTGTCCACTCCAAGACTAGGACTATGTAAAGAGATTGTTGTGCTTTGATCTTCGCAGGTGGTTTGACTTGAAAAGTACTTTCGCTCAATTGGTCCAATTTTCTCTTGGTCTTGAGTGACATTCAAGATTGCCCTTGAAATATAAGGGACTAAAGGAGATCCTTGCTGGAAGGCCTGAAGTAAAATGTACAGAATTATTCCAATTTGAATAATAATAAAAAAGGCTTGAACAATACACTTTGATCAATAAAGGTCATTACTAAAAAGGTTTCTTGTTGGTCTTATGGCATTCTTGAAAGTAAGGGGCTTTTTTGGGAAGGAGAAAGAGAGACTCACAAAGGCAAATCCATCAGTTTTGTAGGTCGGTCCAACCATAGTATACCTAGAGCAATACTTTGCAAGGAAGAGCTTGATATAAGGGATTTCACCAAAAATAGCTGCAACTCCACCATCGAGGATTCCTTTTGACAGTGCTTCATGATACTCCTCAGGTGTCTCATATGGCTTCAACTTGGACTCATCAAAATCTAACTGTTTCATTAGAAGCCCCTTAACGAATGAACCCTTTTGATATCCAACCAAATAACCATTCCTTTTAATCTCTTTTACGTCAACAAATGTAGGCTGCAATCTCTGTACTGTTAACATTGAGGTTAAGCTCGCCGTATAGCTTTGAGTCAGGATGAGTACCAAAAAAATCCATATGATGAGCACAAACCTTGACAAATTATTTACCACTCCCTCCCCTGGTACCATTAAACTACTATTAATATACGCATGCATCAATAATATCCTTCTTTTGAACTAGAACAAACCACACACACACACACACACACACAGTCTTTATATAGGGTTGTAGAAAATTTACTGTGAGCAAATGCAAGTGTTGAGAAAGAGAACCAAAAAATCAAGCCAATTTGTTGATTTGGAGGACCTCTAAACTCAGTGTTTACACGGTGTTCAAGAACCCATATTACCAAACCTGTAAAGATGAATGCTGCACCAATTGTTAACCATAGATTAATGCTTAGCGGCTTTAAGAAAATCCACAAGTTTTTGTTGTCACCATCTTTCACCAAAACCACCATTGACACGCCTGATTCCGAATAAGGCAAAGTGAAATCAACATACAAGGAGCGATTAGCTACAATTGTTGTGTCTCCAACAACTGCATCATATCTCTGCATTTAGACAGAGAGAGAGATAATTATCAATTTTATGGAATAAAAACACTTGGTCTCATTCTGTTGCATTTTATGCCCCACCAATTGTAGTTTGGCACGTGATCTTTTTTTATTTAATTTACCAAAGTTAAAAAAAGAAAGAAAGACACTTGACGATATTCTACAATTGATTGAGCGAAAAGGGGAACAAGAGACATTGTAATTTTATTCCAATTTATTGACTATTTAAAAAGTTAGATTAAGTAACTAATAAACAGCCACCTGAAGTCATTCGCAAGAAGAAAAACATTATTAAAAAAAAAATAAAGGAAAAAAAGATGAAGAAAAAAATACAACCCACCTGAGTTTTAATTTGGTAAAGAAGTTCATCATATGTGCCATTACTCTGCCTATGTTTATTCACGTAGGGAATAAACTCATGAGAAAGGGGAAAGGGTAATGCATCTTGTACAGCATGGAACACATCAATGACGAACCCTGATATGCTAGGCTTATCATCAGTAAAAGAATGCCATTCCACCTTCAGGAATTCTTCAAAACCATTTCTTATTGGAACCCCAATCCTTAACTTTGTTGGTTGGTCTGTTGTGTATCCTGGCCAAATCGGTTGTTTAAGTTTGTCCTTTGAAGTTGAGTATGGCTCTTCACTAGTGTAATTCAAATCTAGTGAAAATCCTCTGTTTCCCGTCCAATATCCAATAATCCTCTCGGTTCTTCCTATTACATTGAATAGTTCAAAGGCTGGAGGCTCCAACTGCCCCTTAACCAAGTGAAAATTCCCGCTTAGGCCTTGAAATTTAGTAGTAAGAATTGTATTGTGAAGCTTTGTACCTATTTCCAAAATGCCTAAAGCTGCAAGATCAACATTACTGTTGCTAGCATTTTGCTTCAAGAAGTTAGAATGCACTATGCCAGCCTTTTCCACTGCCATAGCCAATGCCCAAACTGTATCATATGCCCATAATCCAAAGAGGTTTAAGCTAGTAGTAGTCTTGCTCCTTGTTTTGATTGAGGTTAAATTTCTCTTCCATTTTCTTTCAAAATCTTTAAGTTTTTTTGAGGGGAGTAAGTATGGCCTTATTCCCAATACACCTTGCATTGAGTCCATGACCTTTGAGCCCATAGGATCTAGCAAAGATGATAATCCTTGTGTGATGATCCATGCATATCCTTCGCCCATCATTTCTGCATTCTTTGCAAGTACAAAGAGCTTGGAGCCAAGTGAAGCAGTCATGTGCACGAGAAATACTCTTGTACGATTTGCCTTTAACTTGTTAAGCTCTTCACTGATTTCAGTATTATTAGAAGATGGAGGAATGACACTTCTGTAAGGTACCCGTATGTCAATCTCTTGTAACGCGTCCATTAAATAGGGAATTAAACCATTGCCATACTCTGTGTCTTCATAGATAGGGACAATTTCCCACCAACCAAAGGCCTTAACAATGTCTACTATGGCTTTAACTTGTGCAGACTCATCTTGAGTTGTTCGTATGAAAAATGGGTTTTGGGATGGAGAAAGAAAGGGACTTGTGGCTGAAAAGGAAATTATGGGAACCTGAGATATGCGGCAAAGTTCTATCACAAACCTTGCTTGTGCTGACCTTTGAGGTCCTATAATAGCTTGAACTTCTTCATTCTTTATTAAATCCAATGCTGAATAACATTTCAACAATGAAATGAATGATTTAGAAAATGGAAAATTTACTGGCAATTTTCAATAACGAGGACAACAAAAACAATTATAGCAACAACATACAATTATTTGAAAGATTTTCAAAAGATGATGGAAAATGTTTGTTAGAATATAAGCCCAATTAGATCCAAGAGTCCATTATACTGTCTATCTAGTTTATACTTGTGCTTCATACTACTGTAATTATGTACTTTTGTATTTCTATGCGCCTATATAAAGGTAATCTTTGTACGGTTTTACAAACAATCAATTGTGCAAAATTCAATCTTTTCAATGTCAACATGTTGGAGCATCAACATGCCAAGAATTGTTTGTAAAAAGGTGAGGATGCAAATTCAAAAGGTTGGGGTCAATTTTGAACTTAAAACGAACCAGATTGCATGTTTAGAAGTTTGTTAGTACGTAGAGGAGCAAAATTCCGCTGAATCCCTGAATGTGCTTTGTTGGTGGCTTATTTGCTGAAAATACTGTAGAAAAATGGAGAGTGATTTTTTGGTGCTTGTCAAACTCACAGTATAAAGACTAGGATCTGCAGCAATTCTGAAGTTCCTGGTGCAAAGTATGTTTCCCTTGACACGATCCTAATATTAAACATCTAATAATTATGCAAAACTTATTACCTTTTTTTTCTTCATTTTTTTTTTTTTTTTATAAAAGTAATTATACTTTTAATCTCAAAATTTGGAATTATTATCATTTTGGTCCATCAAATTTGATTCCTCATTCTAAATTGTCATTTCGTCCATGTCCATGACTAATATGATTAAGAAATTATGTTGTTTTACTGGCACTTAATGGTCGGATAAGTTATAGAGCTGGTCATCAAAAGATGAATTTGATAATTTGATCATAATTATCACACTTCCCCTCACATGTGAGTTCAAACTCCCCCTTAAAAAGTGTAGTTCAGCACATGAGATGTTTTACATTTAAAATTAGAGAGTAAAGACAATGATAGAACTTAGAAACTCATTCTAATACCATAATAAATTATCAATCGTTCCAAAAGTTCAAGCTATCAGGAAAAATAGTGAATATAATCATAATTCTAACATGAATGATCATTTTGAAAATATAATCAAACTTGGTAGACCACAATGAGAATTCTCAAACTTAAGGAACCAAAATAAAAATAACAACCTTTAAAGGTCAAAAGTATAATTTAGTCCTTTTTTATTATTTTTTTATGGGGAAAAACTAATATCTTAATTTTTGTACTTTTTTTCTCTTCTAGTGGGAGCCTTATACAAGTCTTAATTAAGTTGCTTAGACCTAAAACAAGCTTGAGCATGTGAGCATGTCCTTAGTTACATGCGTAGAACATTTAGAAACGTACCTGCAGATGCTGCAGCAATGATATCATTCCCAGAATCCTTTATGAGGAGAGACAGTCTTGTGCTATAGTTATCATTCACAGCATAGAAGTCTGAGAGCGCCATGGACATGTAGCTCTCTGCCACTCTTCCAACTGGGGACTTCAAATCAAGAACAACTCCTATTGGTATGACCTCCTTTGCCATCACCAAAGGCGGATGACCCCAGAGGCTGAGGCTGAGGCTGAGCAAGAGAAAGGATAGGAATTTAGAGAGGAGGGGCTTCTGGTTTGCCATTGTCAAACCTTTGCAAATTGGTAGCTAGAGGGGACTGCTCTACACTTCTTATTTGCCATTGTCAATGTCGACTGTTACTTGTTTGAAAATTCGGCTGACTGTTGAAGTTTTGGGGCAGCTGACCGTTGACTGCTTTACGTGGCCCTTTTTTAATGGAAAAATATTTATTCACATGCGCTCGTTCACACGCAACATTTTACAAAAATATCAGTAATTGATGCAGGAATATTCATATTCTAAAAATGTTCACATTTTAACTCATGAAATATTATATGAAAAAATAGAGGTAAAATAATAGATATGTAAATGTCTGAGAAACAAGGCCAAAGCTTGGGTCCATTGCGTTAAATGCGCTTGACTTCTTGTGATGATGGCATTTGGCACAATTAGAACAAGTCTGGATCCAAGCTAAGTCCGAGAAGGGCAAAAGTTTGGTTGCCTCAAATTGCTATGGTCAGACAAATTAACTACACACAAGTTCAACAAGAACAGTTGCCCCCACAGGGATTTGAAATAACCGTCAAATTCCAATATACACGCTGAATTTGTCAATGGACCTTGAATCCATTTGGTTGATCATTTGCATCATTATTTTAAACATGTGATCCTTTATCAATTTGCATCTCTTTTCATTGTTCTTTTAGATGAGCTAGTTAATTTCTACCAAAAAAAGAAAAAATTAAAACCGATAGTTAATTAAAAATAGAAAAATCAGATTAGTTATACATTTGGCCCTCAACATGTTTGCATCATATTTCAAAATGGTCCCTTACTTTTCAATTTTTTCAATTTAGTCTATAGGTTTTTAAATGTGTGTCAAAAGCGTCCTTGCTGTCAACTAGTAAATGGAAAATTATAAGTTGGCAAACGGAAACACCAAAATCAAGTGTTAATACTGACGTGGAGTCCAAGTGATAGTTTTTTTTTTTTTTTTTTTTTTTAAATATCAACTACTGTAAAAAGATCACGTGCTACGTGCATGAGGAGCCAAATTTGGGAATTTCCCATTTGAAATCCTAGCCAATAGCAGCTTATGTTTTTTTTTTTTTTTTTAAATAATGTTAAATTGCCGCATGGGCTCTATGTCAGCATAAGTGCTTGATTTTAGTGTTTCCAATTTTCATATCATACCTTTTCATCCACAAGATGACTTCATGGCCTTTTTAATTTTTAACACACGTTTAAAAGATTAAGAATTAAAACTAAATTCAAACATTTGAAAGGTTACGGGAATATTTTAAAACATGGGGCAAGACGTTGACGTCCAAATATGTAATTAAACCAAAAAAAAAAAAAAAAAAAAAAAAAAAAAACCTAGTTATTTGTTCAACTTGCATTGTTAACTAGAGAATATTAGACTTAATCCTTACTAAGAATATGGTTTTACTAATGTTCTAAGATTGAATAATTTAACAGTTAATAGTTAACATTTAGGTAATTTGTTCTAAGAAGAGAGAATAACACACTATTTCTTAATTGATACAAATATAGAGTATCAACGTTTTCTTTTGTCAAATTTATTCTTTGACTTTAATTTCTTTTAACACAATACATCATTATTGGTAAATTTTAACTTACTTTTATAAAAGGTAAAATATTACAATTCTCGATCCAATCCTATGATCCTATCCGAGAAACCCTCTCACCAATCATATATAGTATCTTGATTTTAACAACTATGTTTGTGATGCAAACGGAAAAGTGAAAGACGTTGAATCTCGTTCTAGGTAGAATCCACCAAAAATAAAGAAACGTCATTTTATTAAAACCTATAGTGTCTAGACTATGATGATTGCTCTTATTATCAAACTAAGATATTAATAAGTTTTTGTTGTAGGCAAATTGAGATTTGAACTTCAGTTCTCTTATTCGACAATAAAAGACTTTACCAGTTGATCAGCGCGCTAAATGAAACCCACAAATTGCAAATATATTTAAAGGCTTCAAAAAACCTATATTACAAATTTACAAGTAAAAAATATTCATATTAGCAAATCCTAATTGACATAATACCATAATAGGACTCTAATTTAACTAGGAAGAAGTCTTAAAATCAAGGAAACTAAGAATCATAAATCCTAAAAGTAGAAAAATTACATGAAAATATATAAAAAAATTAACAAATGGTAAAAATAGACCCATACGTTCTATCCTACATCACTTTAACTTTGAACAAAGAGTTTTGTTGTGTATAACTACATCATCTGTTACTTCAATGGAATCCCTTAAGTCTGATTCAGAAACATTTTGACTTGCTACAACAGGTACCCTTGATTCTTCTTCCTTAAAGGCATGTGAAGAGAAATCTTTCTGGTCAAAATGTTTTGCTTTTAACTAATTTGGACCAACAAGAGTTGGCAGAATCGTCGCCATTCAAAATATGCCAATGCGAGTAAAAGAACTTAAAGACATAAACCAAGAGTAAGACCACATAAGAGATTCCAACGATGATGAAGAGACCCCCGAAGTTGTACACACCAAGACTAGGACTATATGAAGAGATTGTGTTACTTTGATCTTCATAGGTTTTACTTGAAAAGTACTTCTGTTCAATAGCTCCAATTTTGTCGCTATCTTGAGTGACATTCAAGATTGCCCTCGAAATGTAAGGGACTAAAGGAAATCCTTGTCGAAAGGCCTGAAAAAACATATTACAAATTTATAGAATTTCGGGGGTGGGGGAAATAGAATGCCCTTGATCAATAGGTTAAATATTCTCTAATACACTCATTTTAGATGCACTTTTTTACACAATATTCACAATGACATGCCCTAATATACACTTTTTAAAAGGTGAAAAGGTAACATACACATTTGTAGATGTGAAATAATGAAAAATGAAGGAGAGTGTCTGTTAGGTTCTAAAGATTTAGGAATTTGTGTATTTTGAACTCTAATTTGTATTGTTGGCAAACCATGATCAAAACAGGTTGTTTAGTCTTGTTTAGGCTTGCTCAAAGTTGTGTCTTTCATGTAAAGTTGGAATCAAGAGGCTGCAGATGCATTGGTGCATTTTCAGCCTGGCTCGATCGGATCGAAGAAAGACTCGATCGATCGAAAGTCGGCCAGAATGTCTTTCTGCAGAATTTCCAACTCAGCCCTAACTCATTAAACGTTTTGGGTTTTCTGTTTTTACCCTAGATATAAAAGGCAAAACCCTAGCCACTTTTTTAGAGTTACTCCTGTGTTGTATTGTTGCTCATATTTTTCTGTTTTGTGTAAATCTCTTGTGAGATCTAGAGGAGCTTTCCTTTACACAAAGCTTAGGGTTTTCAAGGTAGAGATAGTATCAACATCTTGATGATCAACTCGGTTGCTGCCATTGGAGCTTAAAGATAACAAGCGTGGGTGCTTGTAGCTGATTGGAGAATCCAAGAAAGAAGGAGTCCGTGGATTCGGAGCTTGCACATGGTCGTGTCAGTAAGTTCTACTGGTGGGCAGCATTAGGAAGTCAGCGGGGAGCTTGGAAGTCCTTTTGTATGAACTTCGATTCTTTCACATAGTATATTCAGTTTACCTTGAGGATAGCTAGGTCAAATCCTCCCCAGGTTTTTACCGTGTGGTTTCCTGGGTGATCATATCTTGTGTTATTTATTATTCCGCTGCTTTATATTTTTGATATGATTGTATGTTTGTGATAACCTAGAATTGCAATAACTTGACTAAGTTAATAACTTGGCTAATTAACTAGGTTAATCTGATTGGTTTAAGGGTCTAAACCGTTCAATGTCTATTACTCACATAGAGAGACTTCGAAATCATCACGATTTCCTGTGTTTTTGAAAAGTGTGTATTATGTGTGCATTAAGTGATATGCACTAGATATTTCCCAAAAAATAAATATTAAAAGTGGAAGTAAAGTAACGAGTGTGGGAGAATCATTACCCTAAAAGAATGATAGATGTGGATTTTTTTTGTTTTTGTTTTTGTTTTTATTTTTGTTTTTGTTTTGTTGAGAGAGAGAGAGATACTCACAAAACCAATCCATCTATTTTATAGGTGAGTCCAACCATAGTATACATGGAACAAAACTTTGCAAGGAAGAGCTCAGTATAGGAGATTTCATCAGAAATTGCTGCAACCCCACCATTGTGGGTTCCTTTTGACAATGCTTCATGATACTCCTCAAGGGTCACATACGGCTTCAATTTGGATTCATTGAAATCTAATTGTTTTATTAGAAGCCCCTTAACAAAGGAATCCTTTTGATATCCAACAAAATAACCATTCTTTTTAATCTCTTTTATGTCAATAAATGTAGGCTGCAATCTCTGTACTGTTAATATCAAGGTTAGGTTTACAGTATAACTTTGAGCCAGAATGAGTACCACAAAATCCGTATAATCAACACAAATCTTGACCAATTATTTACCACATTTTCTCCTGCAGGTATCATTCAATTATTATTACTATACACATGCATAAAGAATATCCACGTTTTGAATTGAATCGAATCAGAAAGAGAATAAAATGTTGGGAAATATACAAAACTAATGTAGTTTTCTTGTAAAATATATAATCCTCTTGAGATTTTGAGTTTAACACATAACCCCTTGTGGTATTTGGATGTAACAATAAACCCCTTGAGGTTTTTGAGTGTAACTCAAAACCCTCCTTTGGTATTGTTTTATGTGAAAATGAATATCTAAATATGGAAATGTGTTATCATATGAGCAACTCAACATTTATTTTCATGGATGTTTAACAATATAATTAGCAACTGGCAAGATAGTAAGTTATTATTAATAAATGAAAAAGTGATATCAATAATGAATCCAAACAAGAACCTATTGAAAATTTTTCAACTTAACTATTGTGAAATTGTTGTATTTGTAGTATTGCTCCAAGATTTTTTGAAACAAAAAGAAAAACATATCTGCTGGCATTTCATAACATGCCTGTAGTTGTTGCAGTAATGACTCCATCCCCAGAATCCTTTGTGAAGAGAGCAAGTCTTGTGTGATAGTCATAATTCACAGCAAAAAAGTCATTGAGTGCCATGGACATGTAGCTATTTGCCACTCTTCCCACTGGAGACTTCAAACCAACTGGTATCACCTCCTTTGCCATCAACAAAGACTGATGACCACAGAGGCAAAGGCTGAGCAATAGAAAGGATAAGAAAGTGAGGAGATGCTTTTGGTTTGCCATTGTCAAGGAGCGGCACACAAGAAAAAAAAAATCAAGAAAAAATACATTCCACGACCTTCTTAACTAGAAAGGGGGGGCGACGCAATATTGATAGAAGCTTCTGTTTGATTCTCTTGACAATGAAATTGAGAAGATTGCGAAAGAAATCTTTAAACTCGCATTAGCATCTAGTTACTAATTTTTTTTTTCTCGCTGAGAAGCATATAGTTACTATTAGTTGTTTGAAAATGCTGTCTTATTAAAAGACATGTCCAAATATTAGCATTGATACACCATGTTGAATATGCTAGTATGGATGCGAAAGCGAAAGTATAAATTATAGAACACAATAACATACGAGGGTTACGTGGTTCAGCCTAACGGCCTACATCTACGGAAGAAACCCTAAAGAGCTACATCAATAATAT